>OZ026630.1:36544714-36573174 GCA_964020975.1 Hermodice carunculata
CCTGAAATTGACTGTGTACACAGGAGAGAGATTCAGAAAAGTAGGATTTGTTGCTTCCCCATGTTGATTTCGTTGAAATAAAATAAAATACGTTTAAACCAACAAACTGGATGCATTTTGTGATAAACTCCGTTCCTCCCGTAGTTAATACAATTATTAGTATAACTTTGGTTTAAACATATTTGATTTGCAAAAACAATTGGCCAACATGCACTATGCCTATATGAAGGCCTCTGATACATGAATTGACAATACAATAGAATGTGGTTAACATGTTGTTAAAAAATAGAGAACACACAGGACATAACAAATATAATCGGAATGGGGGGGGGGGGGGGCGGGGGAGAGAATAAGGAAATGGGTGCGCGTTATTTCCGTAAATACATGTATATTTAGTTGGAGGTAACAATAAGTATAGAAATATAGATAACTTATTACTTTAACTGGTGCAACCTGCTACTGTCATTACTATTATTAACACTATCATTTTACACTATTGTATTCTACATGCAGCGTGATGCAATGTATCTATTGTGTAGTCCCAGCGGATAAGCTTGCAAATTCACTGTCCTTGCTTACATTTGGCTGTATGATGCAACCTGAATTTCGACTTTGTTCCCTTGTTGGATGTCGGCCAGACTTCTGTTCCACAGTTGCCAGCCCAGTCATGGTCCTCCGACACTGTTGCCCGGCCGTAGACCTGCTGCAACAGGTGTCATCAAAGTGTACCTGCGTGTTTGGATGGCTGCACTGTTGCCTCGCCGGTGTGGTTTTCGACCGGCACCGCAGCGCCGCTGAACGGATGCGAACGGAACTTTGCGAAAATTAAAAGACCCTTTCTTCACGCCTCTGCAGGACCGCCTCGCGGTCTGGCTTGTTCTAGCTCGACGCCATGACCGGCCCCTCATTTATTTATGATATTCATCAACAATTTTGTTTTATAAAGAATTTACTAAGAAAGGGTCTTAAGAAAGACTAGTGGTCGATCCTAGGAGCAAAGAGTATTCGTTTAACGTACATTTTGAAGACGCCAAAGGACCTGGAGTTACGAACGTTAAGTGGAAGAGAGTTCCAAACTGAAATTGTAGAGGGGATAAAGCTACGAGAGAAAATATCAATCCGAGTTCTGGGCAAAAGTCGATCATTTGCAGTGCGTAAATCATAGTTGCGACGACCGTTTTTAGAAGGCAGAAGGCGCTCAAGTGAGGCGGACGGAAGCTTTTTACCATTTTGAAATAAAGTACTAACTTGAAGTATTTTCTTCTGTCAGCTAAGCTCGACCACCGTAAACATTTTAAAACTTTAACGCGATTAGATGTATCCATAGCCCCTGAAATGCAGCTCGGTACTGAACTGATTTGAGCATATCGCTACTTCTGACTGAACAACTGTCTATAATCTGAGACTCACATTCCAAAAGTGGCCGAATACCTGAGGTGTAAATAGGTTCAAGAACACTACATGGAAGCGTAAGAGTACATTTCCTTAATCACCCAAGCATTGCTGATGCTTTGTTACAAATTGATAAAATATGTTTATCTCAAGACAAATAATGGGTAATAATGACACCAAGGTGTTTATGCTCTTTTACTGTTTTAATCGCTTCACCCATGAAAGTTACTAGGGGCTGGTCTTGATGTTTAACATTTTCAGAAATGACTATATCTTCAGTTCTTTTTGGGTTCAAGTCCACTTTCCATTTTACTCCCCAATCTTGAAAGGATAACAGATTTTCATTTAAAGTTATTACAGTTTGGTCAGGAAATTCAATAATTCTAAAAAAAAATCTAATCTTGCAAGAAAGGTTGTCCAATAAATCATTGATGAAGACGAAAATCAATAATTGTCCAAGTACACTACCTTGGGTGACACCCGACTGAATAGTAATCCAATCTGAAGCAACTCCATCCAGCACAATTCTCAGTTTTCTATCTGTTAAATGTGAACGGATCCAGGTAAGAAGTGGATCGCAAATACCAAGTTGTTTGAGTTTAACAAGCAAGCCCCGACGCCAAAACCTATCGAAGCTTTAGATACGTCCCAAAATACGCACATCTTTACGTTTATCTAAAGCTTCACTAATAACATGCAGAATGTTGATTAGTTAGTTGACTGTACTGTCGAGTTTCTTAAAACCGGAATTGCACGGAGTCATAAAGATTTTTTGAAGTGAGAAAATCATACATTTTATGAAACACAAACACTTTAGGTGATGGACATACAAGGGAGACAGGACGGTAGCTTTTAGGCCAGAAATCTTCGTCTTATCTATAGAGCCAACCACATCAGCTTCTTTTCAAATAGCAGAAAAGGTAGCTTTTTGCAGTTTAAAAATAAACAATTTTGTGGAAACACCATCTATGTATGGAGCAAATAAATGTAACACTTTATTCGGAAGGTTATCCGGCCCACCTGTTTTGGAAATTTTACGTTTGGATAGAATTTTTAATGTTTCATTTTCATTGATAATAATATGATCAAGTTTTACGTCGATTTTGTATTCCAGAACATGTGTCGGCTCATTTACTATATCATTGACCCACTGAGATGAGAAAAAATCATTTAGAGCGTTAGATTTATCAACGGAGTCAAAGAGGACCGAGCCATTAACAATAAGTGGAGGAATTGACTTATTTGAACGCCGACCATAAGCATTTTTAACTTTATCCGCCATTTCTTGGTTTCTATGGATTTATTTGTAAAGATGTCACTAACTTTTCAGTAATAATTATACGTTTCTCTCTCTCTCTCTCTCTCTCTCTCTCTCTCTCTCTCTCTCTCTCTCTCTCTCTCTCTCTCTCTCTCTCTCTCTCTCTCTCTTTCTCATTTTTTACCTTAAGTAACCTGTCATAAATCGTTTGTCCTTTGGTCTCATCGTGACTTTCTTATGTGGAATACATTCATTTGCTACTTCTTTCAACAACTTGGTAATAACCAAACAAAAACCATTAACATTTTTATCCAAAAATAGAGCACCCCGTGGACTAAAAGATAAAACATTGTGCAACTTTTCATTTATCAACTGTGAAGTAATTCCAAATTGTCTTGTGGTATACAATAGTATTAACAACAGAAAATTTTGTACAAATTAACAATGCTTCATCATCACATGTAGAAATTGGACATAATTGAGTAACAGTAATATCAAGAGAGTCATTGATTACAAAGACTAGGTGGAAAACCGATTGTCCTCTTGTAGAATCAGTAACTAATAGCTTCAAGTTGAGTCTGAGACAGGAACTTACAAAATCCTAGCCTTGTATTACAAGCCTCACAGTTCCAACAAATACCAGGAAAATTAAAGTTTACTAGTGCTGGCAATGGCATGTGGAGACTCTGCTAGCTTTTGCAATTGAACCTTGAAATGACTCTAAAAAATTCCAAAACACATTTACGTCTTGCCCAGGTGTTCTGTGAATAGTTGCAACAAAAACTTTGAATTTGTTGACAGTAAGCTGGATTCAGCGTGACTCAATAGTTGAATCACATAGATCATTTCTAGTTTGCACGCTCAAATATTCACTAGAATATACTATCACACCTCGGCCGCGCCTGTTTCTGTCATGTCTAATAGGCGGATTAGGACCTAAGACATGAATATCATCATTAAGTACAGATGCATCCAACTTCGTTTCATTTAGGCAAATGCTATGCACATCATGATGAATACATGTACTTTAAATTCCATCCAGATTGTTATTAGTAAGACTGTCGACATTTATATGAAGTGCATTTAAAAAATTCATGTTAAGACATAGGTTTGGGTGAATGTCACCACATTAGGCTAGAAGGTTATCAGTTATGAATATAATTATGGTTAGGTATAAAGATTTAACAAAACATTTACATTACTTCTGTAAGCGATAACTAATTCTTCGACTTGTTAAAATATAAGATGTTGAATGTAATACATATTAGTCGAATGCTTTGAACTTTGTATGCATCTCACGTCTGGACTGTTTAACACTTTAACAATACCCCCTGTCAAGTCTTGCCTCGGGCATTTTGTGGTAAATGATGCCTAAGTGGATCTCAACACCTTACCATGATAGGATCTATTTTTCAAATAAAAATTGTTGCTTGGGGGAGGGGGAGGACAGCTGGTAAAAGAAGTATTTTGATGCTTTTTGTCAGTTTATTTGAATTCAACACATTAGCGTTTACTAGTATATGCCAAACACCAAGCTGCTGATAGAATGTTGCTGAGAACAGGTCCACTATCTGTTTTGTAACAAACTATTAAATTATAGTCACTCATTAAGGCAAATTGTAGACGACTTCATTGCTTACTTCATTACTTGTTGTCATTGCTCGTAACGTTACTTAATTGTATCCTATTACTGTTCTATTATTTGTTCATCATCTGTTGCAGATTAACGAATCCGGGATCGATGTGCACATAATCATACAGGGACTTGATTATGTAAGATGAATCAATTTGTATAAAGATTCAATAATCACCTCATGTATGTATATCCACGGTCGTATCAATAAATGACATTATGACTGTTGCAGTTGTATTTCTGGTCAAGTGCATTGCGCACAGAACGACATACAGGACATAAAAAGCTTTATAGCCGCACTTGGGCGATCTTCACCGCCGCAAAATTGTACGCTTTCTGAGGAGAGATCATCATTAGCAATCCTCGGATCTGATACAAATGTTTTTTCCGCTATGAAACTGAACGGAATGGATGTCTACCGGAACTGCGGCAATGTTAGTGTGGGAACAGTACCCTTGAACCCATCGGATGGTGTGACGACAGAGAACCCGGTAAACCAGGAACATCACCAACAGATGGATGCCTTCATGTACATCGTGGTTGTTCTGGGGTTTTATTCTATTGGAGTAGTAATATTAATGATCAAATACCTAAGAAGGGAACGCAGCGACTTAGAGGAAGAGAACATGTTAGAAGAATTCCTCAAGTTTAAAAGGAAAGAAACTGCGGCCGTTTCTAGTCGAGCTATAATCAGTACACGCATGGCTTTGCATGCACTCAACGTAACTGCCACTGCAGTCCCAGGGAATGTCGGCAATGGTACATCATCGGTCGCCAGGGTCACGTTTGTATGACGCCAATTGTACCTCCGCAATGTCGCAGCTTTGGAACCAGAGTTTTGGCTTATTTTAATGGACTCTTCGGGCCACCATGAAGGTGCTGTGTGAAGTCAGGAGAATTTATTTACTGACACTTTCATGAACATTTTATTTTGTTGCCTCTTTATCTGTAGATCAGCCAGTGTTGTACATCAAGACAGTTGACTATCACACCACTGTGGAATGTCACTCACATCCTTGTGTGGAGATTCTTAGCGGCAATTATTATACCGAAAAAGTGCAAAAATCTGACCAGCAGAAAGTAAATACAAAACTTTTGGTAGGAAATAATTATTATAAAGACAAAATACAAAGTTATTCCAATGCCAAACATTTTCACATAAATGAAATATATGCGTTGCCTGTGGTCCAGGAAAGGCTCCAAAAGTGTAAAATGTGTGTGCACGCGCTCGTGTGTGTGTGTGTGAATAAGTGTAAAGTTAAGATAAGAATGCAGTGTATCGACATGTCTTTCTAGGAAGAAGATTCATATAGTAACATATTTGTTTCTGCATTTAAGGTGAAACTTTTTTTTTAATGATGAAAAGTCATTAGCCAACCTATTGAGGCCCGTATCATTCTCCCATTCAAAATAACAAAAAATTGTTTGTTCTGCCTACATAGTTTTTCTATTGGTGAAATCTCATGGTAATGCAAGGTTTGGCATGAAGCTTGCTTCTCCGGTGTTGTGAAAGATAGAGATACCTTGTCTTACAATTACATCGTTTGCAACATTGGAATGTTTCGACCAAGCCACAATAACGGAGTACATACATCATTGCGTCAGACATCAAAGCATCCAAAGCTTGACACTGTGCTTTCGCTTGTTTAAGCCCGTTTTTAATTTGAAGGAAAACGAAATACGAGAATGGATCCATAAAGTGTCATTTCTTCGGAGGTAACAGAATTTGCAGAAAATGTATGGTCAAGCTAAGTAATCAAAGCATGTCTTGTATTTTTCAATGTGACATGTGATCTAGTGTCTTGAAAAATGCATATATGTATAGGTTGTAAACGTGTCTATGAGAATTGTTACTAATTTATGAAATACCTTCGTGAACATTTTGCATTCACTCATTCATTCTGTAAACCTGACGTTTATCACGCTGATCGTCCATTTCACTTAATGTAAATACTCTTGTGAATAATGAACATGTAAATAATGGAAACCTAGCATCTGCAATAAAAACAGAAATGCTCTACGCATATATGTGCCAAATTCAGGTATGAGAGCATACCTAATTATAAACTTAATAGCAAGAAGTATAATATAAGCTCTGGCACCAAACTCACCCAAATTTTTGTTTATATTTGGGGCTTATGTAATTGAACTTGCAACATTGTTGTGCGTGCATCACCACCACCACCACCACCACCACCATCATCATCATCATCATCATCATCATCATCATCATCATCATCATCATCATCATCATCATCATCATCATCATCATCATAGTCGGCAATACTTCAAGCAGTATGTGAAAAACCACAGGGAATCCAGAGAAGAATGTGTTTTATCCACTAGCCGACAGTATTATTAGAGTATCAGAAGAGAAATTCTAAATAACAAAGTATGCATGACGGATGAATATATGTAGCCTGTGGATTAAAATATTGCACCACCAAGACCACCTAAAGAAAAAAAAAACACCTCAACTATAGCATCTGTCTCCGTTCTTACACACCAATAAGCAATTATGGGTGACATGTACCTAACGAAGCTCACAGATTGAAAAAGTGTCATTGTTAACATCTGAAAATTAAAATGTTTCAGCGGGCATAATTCAAAGTAAAAGTTTACCAAAAATCCAACTTTGTGAACTTATTGTGTTTAGTTTTGTGCGTTTCTCGGATGTTGTTCTGATAATATTTTGGACTTTAGACACAATGAATGACTTCGTATTTTTTTCTTTGCTTCCAGATATCGAATGTTTGAACATGCATACATTGACGGATGATTTGGCTTGATGTACATTAATTTTTGTTACCGTGTTATTAATCAAAGAAATCATATTCGTCTGGGAATCGTCATTTAAATTAAGTTTGTTTTCGCACAGCAAGACAATATTATGTGTGGTGTTACGAAAGCAAAATTTAATATTTGGAGATGTTTGGACTCTTACGAGGAGAAAAACATAAAATGACCATACCCTTTGTGATTAGGCAAAGAACAAAATTACCCACGTTGCTTTTATTATGCGCATGACACAGTGATGATTTATATTAAAAGTTGTGTGGCCATATTTCTTCAATTTGTCTTAAAGTTCACAAGTATTTTGGGCGCATCTGTTTAAATAGTACTTTAACAGTAATTTGTCAACAATACTTTTAAATATGTACATGCTTGGTTGGAAAATAACTTCCTGTGTAAATAGTGTTTATATCGGACAAAAAGCACGTACGCTTCATTGCCACGGTACGCACTGAACCCGTACGCAGTAGGAACATATACTTTTTGTGCCTCTCTAAAATTTCAGTGACATTGTTTGGTGGAAGGGCAAGATAAGGAACACATGAAACAGTCAACCACTGGTCGTCAACGGCAAGTTTAAGGTGGAAAGTGTGTTGATAAAGCCAGAGCTTACTATACTTTCAGGGTGGACCACAGTGTGGTGCTATTGCACCTTTGTCACTTTTCTAGTTTCATCACAGAGAGATCACTTTTTCCTGACATTTGTAGTGTGGTTAACTGGGCTGTTGATCTGTATATTTTGCATACTGTATGATCCTTGATGGGTCATGTTGACATGTTCGTTCGTGTAATGATGCAGTGTCTCGGTCATTGTTTTCTTGGCGGTCACCGTTCTATATGCGTACGTAGGGCATACAGGCCTACCTGCACCTTGGTCATGTCACGAGGGCACTTCTATCTCCACTAAAGTAACGTTTTGGCGGTCTTTCATCGAGGACACGGGTACGGGGTAATATATGAAGAGAAACAAAGGAAATTATATGATATTGTCAAATGCAAATGTTCGGCAAAAAGTCATACTGACACCTAATTCTGTCTGTTGTGTTTTGCACTCTGCAACTACTTTAAACTTATTCCAGACAATAGTTGCTTGATGACACATATTTGACATGTACAAAGTAATGTTACCACAATAAAGAATAGCCTTATGTAATTTATAGAGGAGAGACTATGTGTGTATACTATTGCTATAAGAAGGCTCAATGTTAATGCCAATATGTCCCCATTTTCATAGTATGAGTGTGTGTGTACTTAAATGGCACAGTTCTCATCACAACACCAAAATTGTATTTCAATGTGTCAAAAGTGTTCGTTCCTCGTGTAATGTGGGCAACAGGTAACGTATTTAAAACGTGCGTAATTGTTGTCTCACCCATGATTTATTTACTGAGATTCTATATCTAATGTGTATTCACGCTTATGTGCATTGGATTTCAATTCATTGTGCTGTGAATAGTAAAAAAGTTAAATTTTTAGATAAACAATGTGCTGAATATATGTAAAGTATGGAATTCGCGGCGTTTCATTCGGGGTAGGGCCTCTACAAACCAATCAAATATACATGTATCCTAAATGTAGTACTAAAACTGCTCTCATACTGCATTTTTAGTCCTGAAGCATTCAGTGTCTTTCAAGGGACATACCGAAACCAAAATAAGGGAGGATACTGAAACTGTCCAATTAGAACACATGGATAATGTTACACTAGCAACACCCAGTATCTTTCCAAGGGAAATACAACCTCCCTATCAAAAGAACATTGAAAGCCAGTATATCCCTCACGTTCTATATTTGCGGAAACAGAGACTCTAAGTATCCTAAATGTAGTGTTAGAACTGCCCTCATACTGCAATTTTAGTCGTGTAGCATACAGTGTCTCTCAGGGGACATACCGACATCAAAATAAGGGAGGATACTGAAACTGTCCAATTGGAACACATGGATAATGTTACACTAGCAACAGCCAGTATCCTCCCAAGGGAAATACAATCTCCCCATTGAAAAAACATTGAGAATCAGTATGTCCCTCACGTTCTAAATTTGCGGAAACAGCGACTCTAATGACGTTTTGCGCCATGACGTGACTCACGTTGCAAGGGTGCCTGCCGCACGAGATGAATGACCTGGCAGGACAGTAGTTTAGGCCTATTTCTTCCTGAAGGGGAGGTGGGCTTTTCTCAAACAAAATGATGAACCAGAAAATGTGTTTTGGCAACTGAATAGGTATGTAGCATTTTACATAATCCCAGGAAAAGCCCCATTTGCCTTTTTCGTCTTATTATGGCATATACATTTAGGATACAAAGATCATCCCATGGCTAAATCAGTATCCTACCCTGTACAGTTCCCCCTCGAGCTGTATCCTCCCTCGACCCTTCGGGTCTCAGGAGGATACAGGCTCTCAGGGGAACTGTACCGGGTAGGATACTGATTTAGCCATGAGATAACCTCTAATTATGTGATGCGCCATGACGTCACTTACGTTGCAAGGGTGCCTGCAAAATGCATGACCTCACAGGACAAAAGTTTAGGACTATTTCTACCTGAAGGGGAGGTAGGCGTTTCTGAAACAAAATTATGAACCAGAAATTGTATGTTTATTTTTGGCCACTAAATTGGTATCTAGCTCATTACACAATCCCAAGAAAAGCTGCATTTGCATTTTTCGTCTAATTATCGCCGATACATTTAGGATACAAAGATCATCCCATGGCTAAATCAGTACTACAGTAGCCTACCCGGTACAGTTCCCCCTCGAGCTGTATCCTCCCGAGACCGGGTCTCGGGAGGACACAGGCTCTTAGGGCAACTGCGCCGGGTAGGAGACTGATTTAGCCATGAGATAACCTCTAATTATTCTACGTTTGAGGGTAAATTATAATACAGTAGATGGTATAAAGACGAGGCTGCCGCGATATAACGCTTTGGTTGCCATGATGTAGGCCTATTTATCATCTGATATAGCACAGTGATTCTTCTTTTTGTTGTACTTACCACCACTGAATGACCACCCCATATGAACCATAGATTTTTATTTCACCGTCATTAATTAAATACAAGTGTATGATTGTTTAGTTCATTTAATAAAGTAATTACAGCAAATATTCACAAAATCTCTTTCACGAAAAAGCGATGTTTACTTTTGGTTCTGCGTTCCTATTCATCACAAATTGTTTAGGCTTTTCAAGTAGTAATAGTTTATTATAATTTTTTCCGTAAGAAATTTGTTAGGCTTATACGTGCATAATATCTTTTCAATTTATGAGTAGGCAGAGGCCTACTTAATGCTTTTGTCTATGTAAAACCCGTTTGTGAAATAAGATTTACAATAACAGCCTGAAACGAAAAATGTCCGTGTTCTCGTTTTCACGATGTCGTTTTTTACTTCAATAGCTCAGATTCTGTGGTGTTTACATGTTGTCTTGGTGCATCCAAATGCCTACCTTGGTATCGAAGTATGGACGCTATTGTGATTTGGAATGGACAAGGACTTAAAAAGTGAGGTTTTTCCTGTTCAGGTTAGGATCCGGCAACATCCTAGAGCTCCTCAAATTTATTTGATACTCTTCAAGATGATTTGCCACCACAACTTGGACTCTTGGAGGGTCCGATCTTGGGTTTAAAACGGGAACAAGGCTACATAACTGTTTCACCTACGCTGGTGACATCAGTCATCAAGCTTTCCACGGTTCCAGAGCTCTCGCATTTTATTGATGCACATCATAATTGCTCCAAAACATGCGCTTCTTTTTCAACACAAAGAAGTCTCTGTATATGCTTGCAGGTAAATTTACTTTTGCTGAAGAACCACTAAGTCATCTTCATGAGAAATGTTGCCAAATGAAACCAATGTGAACCACTTGGTGCATACTTTCAAAGTGATATGTATGCGGTTTGATTCACTTGTCTGAAACAGAATCTAAAAAACTTGAAGATCAATATTCCGATGCTCCGGCATTGACGCATGTATCCTACACCCGGGGCTGGGAGCGGGAGGGGGGGGGGTACTTCCATTACCGTGGTGGGTATATAGGCACCGCCAAAAGATCGCTGTTTTTCAACTATGTAGAATTTTGACCACCATATTATTATTATTATTATTATTATTATTATTATTATTATTATTATTATTATTATTATTATTATTATTATTATTATTATTATTATTGTTATTATTATTATTATTATGTGCACAATTCCACATTCTGTCTCATTTTGAAACATAAACAGTTTTCAGTTTATTTTAACACTTATATAAAAACCCTCCGGTACTTTTGGACCTGTATCTACATTCGGGGCAACCTTCTCCACTAAGCTGTATCTTTTACTCAACAGGGCCGCCTGGGAGTGACTTCAGTGTCTGATGCAATATTCCTATTCTAGGACCCACCGCTGCCAACAACTGGTAATTTCAAGCCGTTGTATTTACATTTTTAGGTTAGGCTGACACCGGAAAAGTCCCATTATATATTTTACATTATATGCATTTGAATTTAACCTTCCATTAACACTAATTACACATATATTTCGGATACTACTTCTTCAAAATATCGAATCGGGACTAACCCACAAGCTGCAATTTTGAAAATTGTGGATTCCGCACCCAATGGTTTGTAAATGAAAAAAGTAATATTGGACGATCTTGGGGGCTTATAATATATGAAACCAAAAGTATATATTTTGCAAATGTTTCAGAGCATTAATAACAACATAATATATGCTGTGGCCGTGGTTCGTTTTGATATTCAAATAAACTGTATTTTTGTGCGACTGTCCCGCAATGCATTGCACCATGTTCAAAATGGTGCACGATTTGCCGGCTCCAGGTATCGTGTCACTTTTGAATTTGTAATCGACCATAATAACTGCTTCATACACAACTGAGCAGGCAGAGTAAAGTTAAGATACTAAGTCATTTTTTAAAAGTACTTTGTTCAAACAGATTTATTTCATCTGGATCACCAAAGTAGTACAAGAGATGTCTACTTGAGTGGTTCTCCAGTGCAAGGAGAAACGCACAGAATATATACAAAGACACCCAGAACAGCGCAATGAGAATATAAACAAAATGCTAGGATGGAGATGGAAAACACATTGGGAAATAAGATGTTATGTGTATATAATGGCAATAGGAATATGAATCACCATAGAAAGGGTTCACATAACAATTTCACCAGGAGCAGGCATTTAGATTTAAAATTCTAACCTTCGTATCTCTGTAATGAACAGCTGTACTGTATCAAATATACCTTGATTTGTGTCCTTGGGTAAATCTTTGATACCTTTGGTGAAACATGTAATCAGAATGTCACTAGCCAAATAAATAATAAGGGTAAGATTTTCTCCTGGGGCCAAGAGATGACACAAAGTGTTCAATAATTTGAGTCTGGAAACTAAGTAACAGGGATAAACGACCGTTTACCCTGGTAATTCGGAGAATGGACACCTGGAACCTAGCGAAATATTACGATAACGGTCACCGAACATGTGGGACTATAGCCTATGCTGTTTCACCGAACAACCGTGGCTAAATAAAACAAAATACTGTGTTTGAGTTGACTTTACTGTAAAATAACGGCACATGATGGCCACTTTCTGGAAAAAATCTTTCAACCGGGGCTATGGGTATGCTGTTTCACCGAGTAACTGTTGCACTGGCTATGCTACCTCTTTCCCGTCCCAAGTTAACCCTGTACTCCAGACAAGTTGAAATAAAATACTGTGTTTGAGTTGAATTTACTCCAAAATAATGATACACGACGGCCAATTTCCGGATAAAATCTTTCAACCATGGTCGATCAAACTTTTATTAGGGAAGGGCAGCGTGAAACTTTTTTTTAAATAAATTTTTATGTTTCATAAAAAATATTTTTGAATTTGAATGACACCGCAGTCTATTATAGTTTTCAAGTTATTCAAATTTTTTTTGTCTATTCACCTAATTTGCATAAAGTTGAATGCTGCAGCTTTGGTTCATGTTTTTTTGGATGCCGCTATATCACAAGCCTACAAATTGAAGTTGGACTGACACCTATATTCATAATAGTTTTGGAGCTATTCAACATTTAAATCTTTCAAGTACTGCTAGTTTGCATAATTTCAAATACTACAGTTTTTGTTCACTGTCCATCAGATTGAAAGGTGTCACAAACATGTATATACTATTTAAAATGTTGTGTCTATTTGTAATACATTGGAAGATACAGAGCTTTTAGAATTTTGATTGCCCCTAATTTGAATAAACACATGACATTCAAATATAATGCTATACCCATTGATACTATGAAGTAAAAGCTACCACATCAACACCAGATTCCCATGCTTTGAAAATCTGGGGCATAAAATGACTGAAACAAGTGAAACGTGTATACAGTAATATACCTGTACATGTAATTATAAGTACATGTATTAGAGTTCACTATTTACAGGAACATAAAACCATGTACGTGACAATCTCTGCTAATATATATCAACTATTAGCTCACCTAATCCACTGTCACATATAACATTGAAGTTCAATCTGTGTGTTTAACTATTGAGCGTTACCAGCCTGAATGTGTCCGGAAACTGAAGTTGTAAGTTTGCACATGGAGGAAGGAAGCTTCCTTCCTCCATGGTCACACTGAGGAGGCTTCAGACTATGTGTTGTCCGTCCATCCAGAGATGAGCTCAGGGGCTGTCTCATTAACGGCAGGCTGCCCAGGCAGCTTCCAGGCAATCTATCACTATTGCCCCAGCAGTGGTGCCAATCACTGGTCATTAATATGATAATTAGCACAAGCACAAGCACATGAGCTCTGTTGGCCTAGTGGCCAGGCATATTGCTCTGGCTATTCCTTTATTTCGCTGTAAAGTTTTCAAAATATTCAATATTTATGCCCCCCTTCGAAGAAGGTGGGGCAAATAGCGTTGCACATATCGGTCAGTCGGTCTGTCGGTCTGTCGGTGGGTCGGTAGACTGTGGTTTCCGCACAATAACTCAAGAAGTTTTTTAGCTAGGACTTTGATACTGTACAGGTGTATTATTCTAGTCAAGAGCTAGGCAAAGGTTGAAGATGAGTGACCTTAACTTAATTTCCAAGGTCACAGTGGTACCTGAGTCAACTTTGGTTTCTGCACAATAACTGAAGAGGTTTGTAAACTAGGACCTTTATATTGCACAGGATTATAGTCCATATTTGGGGCCATGTGAAGTTTGAAGATGGGTGACCTTGACCTCATTTTAAAGGCCACAGAGCCACTTTACTGAATATGGTTTCATGCTTTCTGCATGATAACTTATACCTTGGAGCTAGAACTTTTATATTGCACAGCTTTATGGTTCTCTGTAAGGGCTAGGTTGATTTGAAGATGGATGACCTTGACCCAGATTTCAGGGTCACAGAGAGATTGTAGAATTTCTGTGGTTTCCGCACAATAACTCAAACAGTTTTTAAGCTAGGACTTTGATACTGTACAGGTGCATCATTCTAGTCAAAAGCTAAGCAAAGTTTAAAGATGGGTGACCTTGACCTCATTTCCAAGGTCACAGTGGTACCTGAGTCAACTTTGATTTCCGCACAATAACTGAAGAGGTTTTTAAACTAGGACCTTTATGTTGCACGGGATTATAGTCCATATTTGGGGCCATGCGAAATTTGAAGATGGGTGACCTTGACCTAATTTCAAAGGTCACAGAGCCATTTGGTTGAATACTGTTTCTGCATGATCACTTGCATTTTAGAGGTAGCACTTTTATATTGCACAGCTTTATGGTTGCCTATAAGGGCTAGTTTGAGTTTGTAGATGGGTGACCTTGACCCAGTTTTGAGGGTCACACACAGACAGTAGACTTCCTGTGGTTTTTGTATAACAACTGAAGAAGGTCAAGTGAAAATGAGTGATCTTGCCCTAATTTCCAAGGTCATAAAGCCACCTTTCTGAATATGGTTTCTTAATGATCACTAATTTTTCAGCTATAACTTTTATATTGTCCAGGTTTTGAGTTGTTTTTTAAGGGCTAGGTTAAAGTTTAAAGATATGTGACATTGATGTATGATCAATCTTCACTAATTTTGTAAGGTCACGAGTGCCCCATCTACCACTGTCAATAGGGTAGCGAGGGCAAGGGTAATGAGGGCGGGCGGCATCTATGTTTTACAAACATATCTTGTTTTCATTCTCTTTGTGTTTAAGAATGGAAATGGCCCCTATCTAACCAGGGCCATATCCAACATATGTTTCAGTTAGGCACCATGCTACCAGATCTCTTGTTATTACAGTCCCAAACCACATCTTAGACCACATTGGGTGAATGAAGACAGTAAATAGGTGATAAATGAACTCAAAATGTTTTGTCAACTTGTAATTATTATGCGTTCAAATGTTCCTTAAGATTAGGCAAACCCAAGGAGTGGCCCTACTTACAATGCTGTCCACACTCACATGTTGTATGGCATGGAGCAAGCTGAATGGGGCAACAAAGGGACACCCCCTTGTCTGTCTATCTCATGACAATTTTCATGATAGAACTGCTGCTTGAGTTTTACTTGCAAAATAAACTTTGAAAGAAACCAATGCATTTAAGTTTGTACAGATATAATTTGTTTTAGGATTTTTAATTGAAATGGACCGGCAGATAAAAAGGCCCACAGGTCCAAGTGAACACTGCAAAAATCTCTGACTGGTCAGTGTTGCTTCTGTACAACAAATTTCTGCAGCCAGATGTCAGAAGAAAAATGTAGGAAACCCTTGCAAAGTTCAGTAAGGAAACTTGCCACCCCCCATGCAGCAAATAAATGTATGGTAACATTGGTTTACTTCTTAATAAGTTATGTGCAGCGAAGTACATGTGGCCATGCATGCTCTCATTTGCCCTGCCAGACACAAAGCTGGTAGCTATGTGATGTTGCCCAAAATAGCCCTGCTTGTGTGTGAGTGGCTCAACTGCAGGTCCCCACCAGCCCAATATAACTCAACTCTTGCTGGACAGACTGTAGTCTTCTTGGTTACACAGTGCAGACAAGTTTACTGTACCAGCACAGCCTGCATCCCTAGGGATTGAAGGCTAGGCCCACTGCACTGGACATAGAGCACCACTGCCTCTGTACTGATAGTTGTGGAGGCCAGACTCTCACAGTTCAATTATGTTTGGTTGCATAACAGCCTGGCTGGGCAAATATTGACCAGGGTGGTGGTGGTGGTGCTGGGGGGGGGGGGGCAATCGATGAGATACTTGTGCATTTGAAGGAAATTCGGTGAAATTAACATAAATGAAACTCAACTTTGTTTGCATGCTATAGGACTTTGCTTTAGCAATAAAGTATTTTAGGAAAAACTAGAAATCTGTGTTCACACATAGATTTGACAAATAGAAAACCTTACCTCATAGTGAAGGGTATTTTGGAACAACAAGGTACAGGGAGAAATGACTTTATAGCTGAACTGTTTCGCTTGGTTGACATAAAGTCTATTACTTCCTATCGTCTTGGGCCTCTTCTAGTTGATCCTCCATTTCCAAGGCTGATTAGAATTATAAAGCAAAATGAAACAGAAAGAAACAAAGTCTTAGACAAAGGACCTATTCTTTGGACCATATGTTCAGAGAATATTCCAGGCAATAAGGTTTTTCTTGTCTAATGACCTAACTAAGTACCGGAGAGAACAAGAAAAAAAAGTTGAGAGACAAAAGAGCTAAAATGCCTGAAGAGTCTCTCAGTTGGAATTGGGTGATCAAAGGGGATTGTCTTGTCAAGAGGAAGCCCCAAACCCAGCAGGAGTATCAAATGACGTATATGTAAATGATGTTAATACTTATTCTCAAATGTAGTTACTTTATTTTAATGGACAAGCATTACCAAATAAATTTGCATCACAGCTAGTCTCTGAACCAACAAGAGGTGACAACCTAGTTGGCTTTGGCAAATGACACATCTATTATAGAGAGTTGTACTGTTACAGACCCATTTTACAGCATTGACCATAGCAGCAAAAATATTCAAATGAGAATTCCAGCTCCAGGAGTCGAGTCCAAGTCTAGAAAAACATTTCTTTACTCTAAAGGCAACTATGTGGCCATGGACCACAAGGTACAAACTATGGACTGGACACATTTATTGGGTAGAGATAGTCTCAAATATAGATGGGCAATGTTCAAATTCAAATATCACGAACTGAAAGAGAAAATATATACCAAGAAAAAACCATAGGTGCTGGGAAAACAAAAGTGCCCTCTTGATTCTTTAACGTCAATGTCAAAAAAGCTATTAAACATAGAAAGGATGCATGGAAGAAACTAAAGTCAATTATATGCTGATAAGATACATTTTGACAATTGTGCCAAAGAAAAAAGGGCATTAGAAGTAGCCAAATATAAATATGAAAGACTATTAGTTGACAGGTTGACGGTGAATCCCAAACCCTTTTATAAGTATGTAGACGGAGTCGTGCTCAATGATTGCATCTTCAGCAGTAAATGAAAGTATTATTGTAAACGATGTTGAGAAGGCTAATGAGCTCAATAATTCCTTTGTTAGTGTGTTGACTCGAAAGCCTCCATTGTTACATTCAATACTCATTAACAATACTTATATAGAGCAGATCATTTTACTTGGCAACATCACAGTAAGAGAAGTGATGGATCTATGCTTAGTTTAAGACTAAATAAAAGTTGTGGACCACATTGTATTCCTGTAAATTTTCTCAAACAGACTCCTAATCTTACAATACCACTTCAAAAGCTTTTTACATGTTCTCTTAGTACTGGCTCTCTACCTCAAGACTGGCATGATGGTGACATTTCTCCCATTTTTAACAAAGGATCCAGGCTTAAATGTGAAAACTATCAACCAGTTATATCAACTAGCCAGGTATTAAAGCTATTTGAAAGAATCATATTCAGACATTCATTGAATCATATGAAAATCTATAACATTATTTCCTGCCACCAACATGGCTTTCAGGAAGGTGCATCTTGTGTTTCCCAGCTAACAGAAAGTCTACAAGATTGGCATTCAGTATTAGTAATTGGGGGACTTACTTCATCTACATGGATTTTTCTACAGCTTTTGGCAGTGTCCCCCACAATCACCTACTCTACAAACTTGACTACTACGGGATTAGAGGCCAATTATACCATTGGATAAAATCATTATTATCTGGCAGAAGATAGAAAGTAGTACTACTTAATGGCATATCTCAATGGACGGATGGGGTATCAGGAGTCTTGCAGGGGTCCATTTTGGGACCTGTTCTCTTCCTGTTCTTTATGCATGACTTACCAAATTCAATTTCCAGTCTTCATGATGATTTCAGTCCCTTATCACTAGTAGTGACTCTTCACCCTGGGTTTCAAGGCAAAACCCAGGGTTGAGTTGCAGACTTTGATGTGCTGCCTGTTGTGAGCATATGCTAATTAATCAAATAAGACTGGCTTCCCATCAGCAAGATGCGGTTGTGCAGGCATCTGAGCATATCTATCAAATTATTTTTATGACTATTAGCTGCTACTGAACAGGATTAAAAAGTCCTGTGGGAATAACCACCACACCTCAAGAGGATACCACTTCAAGTTCTTAATTTCAAGCATATTGTTTACAGCTTATTGCCAAACTTTTTGCTGACAATAACAAACTTTACCGCAAAATTCAAAGTAGTTTTGACTGAAGAAGTTTACAAGAAGATCTAAATACTCATTCTGCAATGTCCAAAATATGGCTTATTAACTTTAATACAGGTGCCTCGGGCTGTGCCCGAATGACAAATCGAATTGACATCAAAAGAGGCAATGTGTAAAATGGGTAAGAACATCCATTTTTCACATGTTTCAACAAATGCCCAAGTTACCCAAGGCCTAACAAAAATGTATGTGTGGTTCCGGTAACATGACAGACCCTACTAAAAAGGCCCAACCCTAAAATAAAAGTACTTTTAAGCCGCCCTTCGCTAATAAATACTGATCAACCCAGGCCAGTGCTACAAACTCAGTCAGAGACCCAAGCGGGCCAAAAAAAGGTCCGTAATTTTTTTTCAGTGGCCCAAATGTGACCTACACGGCCCAACATGCGGGGGGGGGGGGGGGGTCCGGGGGCATTCCCGCTCTCCCCCGAAAAATTTTGAATTTGAGCATGCAAAATGGTGCATTCTGGCGAGTTTCAAGTATCTAGCCTTCGCATGGTTGACAAAAGCACAACATTTAAGTCATTATTGTACTGTTTCGCTATTTTCCCCTCATAGTGTGGGAGCATATATCATGATTTTAAGTCCCGTGGGATTTTGATGAAGATTTTATGCCACCTATTTAGAAATGTTATTTATACCCTTAAGAACATAAAAAATCATGTTGGCACTTTGCCAACCTGTTATATTCAAAATGGCCGCTATTTTCCAAAATGGCCACCAAACTCCAAACATAATGATATTTTATGTTACATAATGTGTCCGAAATGTTCGATTTAATAGATCTAAGAATCAAATTTTAACCTTTTGTCATCCAGGAACATTATTCACGTCTTTTACCTTAAACCTGAATATTATTAGACACTAAAATTTAAAATATCTGAAAAATTTTATCGCTATTTTCCATGTTTCTTATAAATGTTTAGCGTTAAAATAGTTGATTTAAATTTGGCCTTTATTTAGGTTGTTACTGGTATCAATGAGGGTATATATAGCACTCTAGTTATCACAATTCAAGATAGCCACAATTTCCTCAAAATGGCTGCCCCACCGCCACTCCCCACCCCCACCCCCCACAAGCCGCTATGTCATTTTACATAAAGAACCAATTTTGTCCAACTAACATTATCTAAGAGTTATATATCATACTCCAACCATGTAACAACATTGTGTTATGATTTTAAATCTTGAAACTTAACACCAGTTGTTATCAACCAAATTTCAAGATGGCTGATATGCTAAAAAATGCATGCATATAATCTATGCATCAGAACTGGTTGATATTTAACTATATCTCTCATTACCCTTTTAGTCTTGATCAATACTTTTTCCTCATCTGATCCAAGATCATCAGTTCAAATCATTGTTCCCTATTATTACTTATCCGTTGTTTGAATGTATTTTGCATGTTTTTATGGTAATATTGGTGTGCTGACAGAATGATTCCCTGTATAGTAGCTAAAGTGGTGGACTAATGCATGGTGCTGGCATGCTGAAGGGTAGATCTGCATGAGCTAACTGCTTGGAGAAATAGTGTCCCAAGTGCTTTAGATTACTTGCTTAGTCTTCATTAATATAGAAAGACTGAACACATTCTTGCCATAATCCAAGCACATCTATTTGCAAACACTTTTTTGCACAATGACTGTAGCAAGGCCTCTATATATTCTTGATTAACGCCATTAATTATGGGGTTTAGTCCTCTAATTGCCCTAAAAGTGGCCAAGTATATAGAAAGTCGTCTCCTTTCATGTCTTCAATTAACTTTTGTCAACAGAAAACATTTTGAATAACAATTATAGATGAGACCTAAACAGAGATAACATGCCCCATGAATTTACAGCTTTTCAAAAGCATGGAATAGGTGTTTAGTACCCACCTCATGATAAGATAATAGCGTTCAGATAAGGATAACCCTCGGCCCCCACAATGTTTTTTTCCCCAATTCTCAATTGTTTTAGACTTTGCAGGTGTCATAATACGGTGTAACTGCACCAAAAATGTGATGAAGCTGTGATGAATTCTTCTTGAGATATTATGGGAGCATTGTCCACTTGTGTGCCACTCTCTCTCTCTGTCGTCCTCCTCTCTCTCTCTCTCTCTCTGTCGTCCTCTTCCTCCTCTGTCTCTCTCTCTCTCTCTCTCTCTCTCTCTCTCTCTCTCTCTCTCTCTCAATATGTTAAAAGACTTTGCATATACATAGACCAATACTCTGAAACCTGTACTATTCCAAATTGCTTTGTTTGTAAGGAGGATTCATGAAGTATATTTGTATGTAATTATGTTATCTTTGTCTCAGTCAGTTCAACTGTCCTAACACACATGTGGTGCTTTGTTCTGAAGCAAGGTGTTAACTTACCAATGAAATTTATTTAGGTGGCCCATGCGAGAGTGGATGTTTCCGTCCTTAGCTGGATCATCCTGACTATCTGTTCTCTGTGGTAATAATGTACTATTTCTCCTATTTTTTTTGTTTTGCATTTGTTTATATATATTTCTGTCATTATTACCTAACAATTGAATTGTATTGAATTTATTGTCAAATAAAAGAATCTGAATCTGAATTTGAATCATGATCCGAGAGCGTCAAATATAAACTGCAAAAGTTTTATAACAAGTTTCAAAATAATGAGCGGAAGCTAGTTTTCAATAGGAACATAGTCCTTTATAATGTGCATCTCTAATGAAATTTAATTTTTTTTTTCATAATTTTTTTATTGACACCAGAAAATTATAATGTTCATAAATACACTGCTTTTGTACATTATCTGAATCTGCCTTGATTCATTTCACGCTCTCGGTCAATGATTGGAAATCCAACCATAGAACTAAACATACATTAATTTTCATCTCTCCCCAAACCTATCACCATCAATTGTTTCTGTGAATATTCAATTCATCATTATTTTTGGCAATCTCTGATGAAAATTTGATGAAGCTGCAATAGATCCTTGTTGAGATATTATGGTAACATTGTCTCCTTGTGCGCCAATCAGACGGCCTTGAAATAAATACTTTAAAGTTCCATACAAAGTTTATAAATACCAAGAGGATGCTAGTTTTTACATGAACCTGTACCATCAAAAGTTGCATCTCTGACAAAAATTTGGTAGAGGTGCAATTAAAAATTGTTTGATATATCGCGGTAGCATGGTCAGGGTTGACGCCACTCAGACGGCCTTCAAATAAATACTTTAAAAGTTTCATAAAAAGGTACGAAATAATCAGACGAAGCCTGTTTTCGATAGGAACCTGGTCCATCATAAGCTTCTTCTGTGACAAATGTTTAGTAAAGCTATGGTGAATATTTTTGGAGATATCGTCCCCATGTGCGCCACTCAGACGGCCTTGAAATAAATTCTTAAAAAGTTTGATTAAAAGTTTAAAAATAATAAGAGGATGCTAGTTTTCAATAGCAAACTGGTCCATTACAAGTTGCATCTCCGATAAAAAATTGGTACAACTATGGTGAATACATTTTGAAATATCAAGGTAACATTGACAAGAAGGATGGACAAATGGACTGACGATGTAGGGGATAACAATACCCTCCAGCACTTTATGAGCCGAATGTAAAAACATACCAACTCTATTAGCCTATTCTCAGCCAGAGTGGGTTAAACACCTAGGTAACCACTAGAAAAATATCAAATCTGGGCAGTATCTAACAGAATAGAAACTTTTGTAGTCAGAATTTATGTGTTTAGAAAATGAAATTTGCTAAATTTGGTCGTAAAGTTTTCCCCCACCCCCACCCCTAACCCAGTACATTCATCCCACCTAATAATAAGGCAAGGTGCATCTCAGCTTATCCTACTAGCTGGTCATTGCCATGTACAGCACATGTAGAACAATTTTTATATCACTTGTGTACTACAGTTTGATCTTGGTGAACTTTTTGCCTCTGGCTCAACTGGCATAAATGACAGATTTTGGATGAAGCACCAAAATTAGATCCAACATATTGATGACTCTGGAATTATGATGAACTGCTTTTATCTTAATCGTCCAACTGAACAAGCCAACTGCTATGGCAGACTGCCACTGTATATGGCAATCACCAGATACAGCCAGCTTCCACTGTGTGGGATAGTCACCAGCTGGACACCACAACTCAAAATATGAGAGTGACAAAGATCAAGATGAGAATGATGATAGTTAAAATAGCTATCTTAATCACACAAGTACAAACTTGGTAATGGAGGTGACGATATCATTTAATGTAGCAATACACTTTAATGTGTCATAACGTTGTTTCAATGTTTACTCACAATACGAGTGTGACAATGATAAAGATGATAACGATGATAGTTATAATAGTTATCCTAATCATACAAATATGAACTGGGTAATGGAGGCGATGATGTCATTTATTGTAGCAATACACTTTAATGTGCCATACATATTGTTTCAATGTTAACTAACAATATGAGAGTGACAATGATGAAGATGAGAATGATGATGGTTGAAATAATTATCCTAATCATACAAATATAAACTATATAATGGAGGTGATGATGCCATTGATTGTAGCAATACACTTGTTTCATAATACTGTTCCAATGTAAACTCACAATATGAGAGTGAAAATGATGAAGGTGAGAATGATAATAATTTAATATAGTTCCCCCAGTTACACAAGTATGAACTTGGTAAGGGAGGTGATGATGCCCTTTATGTATTAATATACTGGTGTCATAATATTGTTTCCAAATAAAGTCATTTATCTCGGTTCGGTTTACATTCTTTTGATCCAATGATTTGATACTTTTAAGACAAATATGAGCCTAAATTGACTAAGCTTCAATTTGAAGATAAAAATCAAACTTTATAGCTGGGAGTTATGAAAATAAATACCCAAATAAGCTTCTTTATACGGCAAGGACCTTTAAGGGACCTGTAATTGGACAAAAAATGGAAAATTGGCGGCCATTTTGAATGTAACAGGTTGGCAAAGTGCCAACATGTTATTTTCTGTTATTTCAGATGTGTTTAACATTTCTGAGTAGGTTTTATAAAATCTTCATCAAAAGCCCACGGGACTCCTTATGCCCCCACACTATCAGCTTGTACAAAAAATCTGATGAAAACTAGCAAAATTTAGTAAAAAATAAATTAAAAAAAACATTGCCATGTTATCAATTAAGATCAGACAAATTTTCTATTCATACATATAAGGCTTTAGAGAATTTTTGCACATATATTATGTTCATTAATTCGGGGAAAATTAACAGATAAATTATCCCGCAATTAGTAAGTTGTGTATTTTCTCTACAAAAACAAGAAGAAAAAAATACATTAAGATAATCACTAGGCCTGAATGTACTTAACGTCAAGTGGATGCTGAATTCTCCAGTAGTTACCAGTGCAACCAGAGGCGATTGCATTCCCAGTCAATGAAGTGTCAGACCAGATAGTAGAGAGTGATTATCAAAAGTGGATCAGAACTTTGAGAAAAGTTACTCACCCACAAATGAACTAAAATATACTTACCAGCAATTAAACCAAAAATTTACTTACCTGGTATTAGAGTGAAAAGATTTATCTTTAATGTTAAAAGGGATATTTTCCTGCAATCCTTGAGTGCTAATGATAAAGGAAATATTCAGAATACTAGAGAAGTGAGACAATGTGACTGTTTTCACCAGAGAAGTAATCAAGACAAAGCAGTCTATTTTGTGTACTGAACGTTTATTAAAAATTGATTTATTGTTTGGTACTTTAGAGTCGAAGTTGGTTATTGAATGAAAGTGAGTGATTGGCAACATTGACTGTAGATGTACATGCAACTCATAGATTTCCCTAATCTGTAGAGTTGCCCTAAATTCTTACAACCCGGAATATCGCTACAATATCATTATTGATGCTCTGAAGTAATTGCAAAATATACTTTTGGTTTCATATATTATAACCCTCTTCCTACCCCACTCGGCAAGATCATCCAAATGGTCATTTACAAACCATTGGCATTGGGTGCGGAACTCACTATTTTCACAATGGCAGCCAAGTCAATTGGATATTTTGAAGAGGTAGTGTCCAAAATATATGTGTGAGTAGTGTTAAGGGAAGGTTAACTTGCCGAATGAATGTAATGTACAATATATAATGGGACTACTCCAGAGTGAGCATTCCTTCAAACTGTTAATAGAACAAGCAGTGACCAGTTGTAGGCCTCAGAATTAGGATTTTGTATCAGACAGTGAAGTCGACCTGAGGCAATGAAATAAGGGTCAACCTATTACTGGTTGAGTGCCAAGCGCCCCACTGCGTCAAAGGCAAAGCTCGATGAAGAAGGTTGCCCCGGTAATAGATACAGGTCTAAAAGTACTGGAAAGTTTTTATATAAGTGGTAATTACTATTATTATTATTATTATTATTATTAGTAGTAGTAGTAGTAGTAGTAGTAGTAGTAGTACCGCATGTAAAAATTGCTGTTCCTACGAACAGATAGTATCGAATTCACTCTCTCTCAAAACTATTGTTTAATAGGCCCATCAGAATTTTGAGTACCACTTGCTGTACACGCTGACACTTGAAGCATGACCCACTTAATTTTTAATTGGTTGGGAAAGGGGCGATGTACTATTTGACTAGGAAAATGTATCAAACATCATGGTCTATCTGGAAAATGCACTGATCCAATCATATCATAAATACCGTATCATTATATACTGAACCCCAATGAAAAGTATCCACATGCCAATTTTGAAGTATTTTATTGTTTATACTTGAAACATTTCATACCTAGACGTGCTTAGAACTTAACAAAGCATTCACTTTTCTGGCGTAAAAATAATGTCACGCTCTACCGACATTAACGTCACTTACAGGCAAAAAATGTCATTAACTGCCCTAATTGAAAGTCACACAAATTTTTCTGTTCAATATGGGATGTGGCCACCTCGAGCATCAACACATGCTATACATCTGCGGCGCATACTGCTGACCAGGGTTTGAATTCTGTGTTGGGGAACATTATTCCATTCTTCCTGCAGAGCTTGGATCAGCTGGTTTCCGGTAGTAGGCCTAGGTGTCCTCCGTTGAATACCTTGGCCTAACTGATCCCACAAATGTTCAATAGGGCTCAGATCGGGTGAGAACGCTGGCCATTCCATGACATTGATGTTGTTCTCATTGAGAAAGTTCATTGTTAATCTTGCAGAGTGTGCACGTGCATTGTCCTGCTGAAAGATCGCCAGATCTTGATGCTGCTCCATAAATGGGACCATGTGCGGCTCCAGCACCTCATCATCAATGTACCGCCTAGCATTGAGGATCCCTTGAATGACCACTAGGGGTGTCCGGTAGCGGTTGCTGATGCCTGCCCACACCATGACAGAGGGTCCACCCCATCGATCTGCCTGACGGACACAGGCATCTGCATATCTCTCCCCAGTCCGGCGCCACACACGTTCTCTGCCATCTGCTCTGCTGACACAAAAACGGGACTCGTCAGTAAAAAGGACGGTATTCCACTGCTGGCGAGTCCACCTGGAGTGTGCTCTACACCACTGCAGTCGTCTTTCTCTTCTGGGTTGGGTCAGCAGGTTACCCCTGTAAGGTCTTCTGGCTGTTAGGCCACTGCTCCTCAGTCGCCTCTCCACAGTAGAACTACTGACAGGACGGTGATTCACCCCTTGAGTCTCACGGGCTGTTTGGGCTGCTGTACGGAAACGGTCTCGCAGGTGCATCAGCCGGATGTGACGGTCTTGGCCAGGTGTTGTCACTCTTTCTCGGCCAGGCCTAGGCCGATCATCTACGGATCCAGTTTCTTGTTGCCGTTTAATTAGTCGTTGGATGGTGCGCCGAGTACACCCCATTCTTTGTGCGATTTGAGTGATTGGGACTCCACCCTCTGCAAGCCCCAAAGCATGGTGTCTTTGACCTTGGCTCAGACGCGGCATGATCGCCTCAACACACCTGAGACCACTGGCTTTTTTCTTGGCTGAACATCCCTTTTTAAAGCCACTGAAAACATCAGGTCATTTTAGCCATCCAATAGGAGTGGTGGTCAGAAGCCATATTCGGTGCACAAAAGTCACATGCATTATGTAACAACCCAGCAAAAGTTAAAAAGTTGTCCTGAATGACCCTGATGTAGGCTCCAAACCATGCATATATGCACACACAGTACTTAGTAACTTACAAAATTAATGTGTTAATTTTTTTATGTGGATACTTTTCATTGGGGTTCAGTATAAGTAGGAATTTGGAGGTGTGTGGGTGCTTGACCACTCGCAACAAAATATATTTCAGGATGGTTTCAATTTCTGTCGAGTGGCATGGTGTCATATGTTGGTTACCTCTGTTTCAAATGTCCAGTCTGTATTTCGCTTTTCAATGAGATAAGAATGGGTCGTCAAATTCATTCTGGGTCAAATTATTTGAAAAATATTTGGTCTCAAAAGTTCAAAATTGTCAAATTGAGCAGGTTAAATAAAGTGGGTTACCATGTTGAACAAAAAGTGATCCCTGTAACAATGACCAGATTGTACAATTGTGGGCGTAATGATATACAGAGTTACATAGCTTCATGAAATACACTTCCATCGACGCCCTCCTGACAGAATAGTGGCTCCCATGCTTCGGTATTGCACCAGCCACTTATGTTTTTTATTTTTTTTTCAAAAAAAGAAATAACAAACAAACAAACAAACGAACAAACAAAAACAAAAACAAAAAAAAAAACAAAAAAACAAAAAAACAAACAAACAAAAAAACCCCCCGGATATATATATATATATATATATATATATATATATATATATATATATATATATATATATATATATATAAGGACCCAGTGTCAGTTAACCCACCACTATTACATCTACTACTACTACTACTACGACTACTTCCACCACTGGAGTGGACATAATTCATGTGAAAGTAACAAACAGCATGTTTTTGTTTTCGCATTAAACTTATTTTTCTATGTCAATATTTGAAAAAAATATAGTTTCAATGATAATAACACGCCGTAAAAACTGAGATTGTTTTGTGAATCTCATAAAACATTGATAGATAATGTGTCTTTTTGAAGCTAATGTGATAATCAATAAGATAATGTCTGAACCTGACCAGGTGAAGTACACTTGATTGTGGAGTAGTCACATTTTCAGTTTCTCAGCCGTCTGCGGGTTTCCGGCAGACACATTTTGCCGAACACAGTTCCAGCCAATAGTCAAATACATATCCCTTGACTTTCTGTTTGTGTCTGGCGAGGTCACGGACTGAGCCGCTAAATGTCTGGTACCGGGTTGCCTGACGGAATGACCAATCAGTGCAGGTCCCAATCTCCAGCCAGGCTTCCGCAGTGGCAATCGGTCAATAATAACCTCCAACAATGTACCAATCCGGGATCAATCAGATGTATTCGTTTCCGACACAACTCAAGTTCCGCCTTGCCTTTTAGATTTTAAACAGACATTGCGTGATCTGACAGCGCTCTTGGGTTCAAATTAGGATAAGGACTGTGCGCTAGTTTTGTGTACCGATAATCAAAGAATATTACCTTCGCAACACAGGTCTCCAAACGGGTGTATTTTTATTGCAATTAAATGGGAGAAGGCGAGACCAGGACATGGGAAAGCACTTAAAGACCAAGTGAGATTGAGAATTTCAACAATCCCCTTCTAATTAACTTCGTTTCGGCCACATGAAGTATTATTTACGGCAACTAGTGTGTATTTCCATTCAGTGATCGGGAGGACTTTCTTATCGCTGAA
>OZ026630.1:36573374-36761374 GCA_964020975.1 Hermodice carunculata
GCATGTATGACTATTTTGTTAGAACTTGTGTCCTTGTGTTTCACAGAGAGAGTGGGCTGCATATATCTCCCAAACTAAACCTCATTTCTAAATAAATAAATGCACTTGCGTGCTGCTTTCAAGTAATGAAATGGCTTGACTTAACACTATAATGCCACCATGGCCTCTTGCCTGCAAGTTCTTGTACATCGGTCATTATCAGTGCTGCCCTCTGTCCACAGTAGCTTGAATGTTGCCCAGGTTTTGCATAAATATGAGTGATTCTAAAGGCATGCTGTGTTTATGGTGATGCCTACTGATATTTCCTGCACGAATTTATTGATTCATATATAGCAGTAATTTTGAGAAAAAAAAACTCGGGACACCTTACATCGGCACTGTCAATAAAGCGAGCATGGGGACAGATTTTGAATAATATTTAAGCATTTATGTCAGGGTACCGTGCATTTTTGCCTCTTTGTATCCTGGGAGTCAAATTGGTAATTTCAAGTTGTATCGAAGAGACCCATGAGAGAGCACTATAGAAATATCAAGGAGGTACATGAATTAAAAAACCAACAGAAAAAATATATCATTTAAAAAAAATTATCACTACGTTATAGATTGTAATTTACTTTTTCCAAAGCCGTAAAATGTATCCCTCATTTCGATGGCCTGAAAACTTTGCCCAGGCAACAAAACGGGTCATGTACATGAAAACTGGAAAGATTGTCCATTAATGGTTACCAAATCATGCACTTACTCATGGGTACTGATAGGGTGTTTAATGTCTTTGTCATTCGTTGCTTTATTCCTTTCCTGCTCAGAGAGCGGATGACGGCTTTTCTTTGTGTCGATTGTGTACAATCGACATACGAAAATACTGACCAGGGATGTGCCGGTATGATAGGTCTTGTTTACAGTTCTGCACAAAGGCATTTTATATTAAAATGAAATTCAAAATTTAAAAGAAGGCTGGACGGCGATTTTAATTAGGGGAGACCCGGGCAAAGTGGGCCACTCAAGGAAAGAAGCTTTATAAATGAAGTATATGAAGTTTTGTGCCAAGACATACATCTCTTAAACCACAAGTTTCACACTGCTACTTAAACTTAAATTACTAGAAGAATTTTCGTACTTAAAAAATGAATATCCATAATGTCTTTTTCAAACAAAATTTGGGCAAAGTGGGACACTACTTGCAACTCCCATTTTCCAATATTCAGTTAAAACATATTTGAGATACAATGTAACTCTTGAGTCAGTCTACAAAATTTACATCGCAACATAGAGCATCAGCACTACCAATTCTGTTGGTCGGAGAAATCAGATACAGTTTTGCAGTTTTAAAGTGCGTATGGTGAATCGGCGGTGTCAAGTTGACCCGTTTTGCCCTTTTCAAAGGGCAAAGCGGGAGGGGCCTATTGTAATCCATGTAAAAAAAAATGAACCACTTTACCCTGGCCCATGTTGCCCATGAGTAACCTTTATGACATCATATATGACCTTCATGTGCTAAAATCTGGTGATTTGAGCAAGATTTGAAAAGTATAATTAATATCGGAATCTATCTAAGTTAAAAAAAAAATACCCGCTGATGAGCTCCGGGTTCTGCTTTATATTTTCTGACACTAAACAAAATCAAGTGTTTTTGCTAATTAATTTGCACAAAATAAATCATTTGTGCTTTTAAAAAGATAAACGACAATTTTTGGTTCTTACTGTGTCCCAGCAAGTCTACTGACTCTAGCAAATGCAATGCACACCCAGGACAAGGTATAAAGGCCCATGCTATTAAATAGAGTGGTGACCCTCTTTGCTCGGGTGTACCATTTTGCCCGGTTCTCCCCTTATTAAGGCATTTGGGGGCGTTTTTAGACGGAAAGGGTCGATTGAACCAATTGTTATAAGTTTGTTCTGGTTCAGTGATATTAATGTAAGCCCATATTGTGCAGAAAACATTAACGGTTTAACCTTTCGTATACATGCAAGATCAAAATTTTATGTATAGGCCTATGAACTTATATGGTGATTTTCTTTCTCCCTGTCTTGTTTTATGTAGTTTCAGTGTGCAGTTGCTAAAACCCGGTAAACTATTATAAAACCGCTGGTCGGTTGTATACCTCATTTACATGTCCAAAACCCAGGCTGGCAGAGAGGCCAAACCGAAGTCAGCCAAACTGACACAACAAAGCTCAGTCAGTCACTGTGCTGCTTGTTAATGACAATGTCATCAAAATTCTTTGGGCGAATCAGGGCGGCGCAGGCGCAAGACCGTCAAAACGGCACAAAAGTGAACTATAGCTCTAAGCTAAGATAGGCCTCTATGTCAAGTTTGGCCAATAAACAGCTCTCTCTCTCTCTCTCTCTCTCTCTCTCTCTCTCTCTCTCTCTCTCTCTCTCTCTCTCTCTCAAGCTTGAGTCGCGAAACTGGGCACCTCTCGCAACCCTTCTGGATCCGCGCTGATACAACTCGTGTTCACCGTGCCGGCTGACTGATGGACTTGTGACGGAAGGATTGTCAATGCACTGCTGCAAGTTGCCGCTGCAAAGATTGATACGAGATCGCAGGTGCGGCCGCGGAGCGGCATTACATACCGGTGACCGACAATCGAACATACGTGGCGCCAACATGCATATTTGGCAGACACACTGACATGTGGCAGGGGGGTTGGAAGGTGGAGGTGGGAGGGGGGGGGGAGAGCGAAGAGGGGCAGAGAAGGGCAACGAGCGAGGGAGAGCAATGCCACACCATACAGGTAATACAGCTCATACTACACCCCACAAAACTACACATATATGCAAAGCCTTTTAGCATTGAATTTTATAGCATATTTACACATAATTAAAAAACTATTTTAACATTGGTATGTGGGCGAAATTCATTTATACGGGCACAATGAAGTTGCACAATGGAATAAAATTAAAGCACTATAATCCTACACTTGATTCCGTGATGCACGCACAGATGCTCAGAGCACCTGTGCCCGCATTAGTGGGTTTCCCCGGTATGTGCAGACCTAATTAAATTTCACATTTGTGCGAAAGAATTTCACAAATATATAAACCTACAACAATGTTAAGTAATTTAACATATGTGAAATTATTTTACACATATGTTGAATCATACTTTTATTTCATATGTGTTAATCTATTGTACACATATTGTGATGATTTGTTGCTAATAGATTCGCTCCAATGGAGGCTGCCTGGCCTTCGGTTTCCTCCAGTAAGCAATTTGGTTGGGGAGTATACGTTAACATCTATGCCATGAAGAGTGATTAATATCAGGCTTGTTCTGCTTTGCAATCCATGTAAGAAATGGGTCTATACTTTTTTTCTTAGCTGTGGTTGGCGTTGGTGCCCGCCATATTGTCTTCCTTAGGAGACAAGGGTTCCAATTTTACGGGACACGTAAAATGCCTAATTTTCCGCGTACACTATTAATTATTTCACATACTCGAAAAAGATTTGTCCATATGTGAAAAAGATTTACACATCTGTCAAATAGTTTTACACATGGACCATTATATTTTTATATCACACACACACACACACACACACATACACACACACACACACACACACACATATATATATATATATATATATGTATATATATATATATATATGAATCAATTTCACTGATGTGTAAATCTTTTACGCATATGTGAAATTAATCATCATTTCACATATGTGAAAAAGAATACGAGACATGCATATTAATTTTCCACCAAAAAGCACGGGGCTCACGCCTATCAATCACGGCGGACACACGGGCTTATCGCTGTCGTAGGGCTAGATACCCCTTTCTCATAAAATAAGTGTCTTTTAGAAAAAATTAAGTTTTCAGATACCAAAGTCATATTCATTTAGTGCTTCCCAAATTGGTTATAAGAGTAAATTTCCGTCTGTCTGTACTAAATATCTTCATTTGTAAAATGCTGATAATACCCCGCTTCCTAGCACAGGCAGCGACCCGTATCTCGCCAGGAGAGACCATGGTCACAAAGACAACCAGGTATACAGTTGTGGCGGGCAATTAATATGTATGCCGCGTATTACACGTGTTCAAGATTTACGCATATGTGGAATTGTTTTGGGGTATGTAAAATGACGTTTTTATTTCACATATGTGTAAAACAATTACACATGTGTATATCTTTTTCACATATGTGAAAATATACTACACATGTGTCGAAAAGATTTACACGTGTGAAATCCTCATAGGCATATGTGAAATAGTTTTACAAATGTGTGCAATTATGCTTTCCTTTCACATGGGTAAAATATGTACACTTACGTATAAACGAATTTTACATTGGCATCTTCCCAATATTTTTGTAACAGATTATTAATGATTGTGCAAAAAGGTTTAGACACACAGCTGCTTTGACATATACCTGTATACATGTTAGGGACACGAGTGGAGCCACCTTTGTGTATGAGAACTGATAACCCTTTCCTCCAAATAGTCGGGTGTGACCGCGATGTAAATACCATGTTAGTCATTTTGAGTCGGATAAAATTGCTGTGCTCTTTTTTAACGGCTCATTTCAGATTTCGTCCTTTCATGGTGACTTTTTGTTCTTCAATTCCTCTAAAGCTGCAGTAATTTCAGTTTCTCTAATTCTGAAATCCAGCAGCAGAAAAGATGCTTCAAAACGTCTGCCACTACACAAAACTGACTCCTTTGCTTCATTATCCTTACTACCTTACGACTATTTTCCAAGTCTGTACACTTTGACATGACATGGGAAATGGCGAAACCACGGTCCGTGATCTATATTTTCACTAGCACCCTGCTTTTTGTGACTTTTTATTTTTTTATATTTTATTTTTACTTTTTGTTCTGAGTTCTTTACGGAGGCCCGAGTATTCCCTTGGGTTCTTAGCCCATAAAGTGTTCCAAGAGTGCATAATTCAATTTCAAAACTGTTTTTCCTTGTGCTTCCAAATTGTTTAAACCGTTTCCTGATGAAACAGGAGTTCTGTCTTAGATGAAAATTTGACGGACGCTTAGACAGTTGTTTAGCGATTCTTTTTACTTGTGTATAACAGGTTTTGTCGGCATATTTTAGAAACTTTTTCGATTTTGTTCTTTTGGTTCTTTTCATCTTTACTGAGAATTTGCCAGCTTTACCCATGATATGAAAGTCATCAACCATCTGCCAGCTTTACCCATGATATGAAAGTCATCAACCATCTTGTCAATGCCACCATACATACTTCCGTACTATATCCAGTTTGTAGATAATCATCAAAGTTTTGCCTGCATAGCATTTGTAATACATAAGTAAATCGGTCGGGGTGAAGCTTGTCCCAAACTGAACACTGTGGTAAAGGTTGATTGAGCTTGTTTTGGTCACACAATGGTACATTGTCATTTCCTGTAAATTTGACATCAATTTGTTATTTGAAAAAGCACTTGGCAATGGTCGGAAAACCACGTGACGTCGCTGACAAACATACACGGGATTAAAAAGATCAAGGATTGGTCCACTAAAGGCAACCACGCCCTGTTGATGATGGTCCGAAACGCCTTGTACTTTAATACGCTTTTGGGAAAAAGATTTTCGCACCTTGCGCCTGCTTAACCACCCCATGTCCGAGCTCGTTTAATCGAACTTAAGTTTTCAGATTCAAAATTTTTCAAAGTCTGCACTCATAAACTAGGACGGTATGCATTCTGGACCTTTGAAATCAGCCGAGACCACATCCACAAAGGCGCGGGGGAATGACAAAAGTGATTGGTGAATTATTTTTCATTTGTGATCATGTCTAAGTGAGAGCTAGTATATTTAAAATAATAACACTAATCTGAATGAATTCTTTCAAAAATGGACTCGGAACAACGAAAAAAAAAAAAGGAAGCTTGCCGATTGTTACCACTTATATTAAAACTTACCAGTACTTTCGGACCTGTATCCACTATCGGGGCAACCTTCTCCATTGAGCGTCGTCTTTGACGTAGTGGGGTGCTTGGCCTATTGCTGACCCTTATTTTATTGCCTCATGGCGACTTCTGAGTCTGATGCAAAATACTATTTCTGGGGCCTACAACTGGTCACTGTTTGTCGTATTTACATTTTCAGGCAATGCTAACTCTGGAAAAGTCCCATTATATATTGTACATTACATTCATTCGGCAAATTAAACTTCCCTTAACACTAATCACACATATATTTGGGACGCTACCTCTTCAAAATATCCAACTGACTTGATTGCCATTGTGAAAATAGTGAGTTCCGAATGCCAATGATTTGTGATGAGCATTAGGACGATCTTGCCGAGTGGGGGTGGGAAGAGGGTTATACTATATGAGACCAAAATATATATTTTGCAATTATTTCAGAGCATCAATAATGATATATATACAGTGGCCGCAATTCACTTTGATATCCAAATCAAGTGTACTTTTGTGAGACTGTCCTGCAATCAATGCATTAATTGCGCAATGTTTGAAATGGCGCTCGAGCGTGCCGTGTCGCATTTAGATTTGTAAGTAACGATGATAACTGCCTCAGACACAACCGAGCGGGCAGATTAAAGTTAAGATAGTAAGTCATGTTTTAAAAGTACCTTAACGACCGTTTGCCCTGATAGCTCGGAGGACGAACACCTGGAACCGTGCTGAAACACATAGACGCTCAATGTGCATGCATCATGCCGTGTTGCATTTGGATTTACAACTAAGGATGATAACTGCTTTAGACACAACCGAGCGGGCAGATTAAATTTAAGATTGTAAGTCATCTTTTAAAAGTACGCTGACTACTGTTTGCTCTGGTTACTCGGAGAACGGACACCTGAAACCTAGCGATACTACATACCGATACCGCACCCATCGTGTGCAGCAGGTATGCTTTTTCCCCGGCCCAAGTTGACCGTCCAGACAAGTTTAAATAAAATGCTGGATTTGAGTTGACTTTACTGCAAAATAACGGAACACGTTAACCAGCTTTTCTCTTAACTTTGTCTTATAACTTGGTTACGGTTGATTTGAACGACCGTTTTTTCTTTTACGGATGGTAGCTAGGGGGTGATTTTGCTGTTCGGTCGCGTGTGGTAGATGGTCCAAGGTTGTCCAACTGGAGCATTGTAGCATAATTTTGCATCACAGTTCTTGAAAATTCTACAGAATTTAGCCAAAATAAGTGTTTCTCGTGTGAAGAAGTTTTTTTGAGAAAATGATCCAGGGAATGTAAATTTGCTGCTGCAATTGGACGGCACCGTGGTCTTGCGGGTCAGGCATTTAACATTGCAAAAGCACTAGGAAGTGGTTCTGGACAAACAGACACAAATACAATATATATTATAGCAGGTCCCTGGAGTTATAAAAATTACTCCTTTGGTGCTTATATATATTTATATATGTTAATTTATTGAAAATTTAGATCAATCTTTTAATTCATAAATAATAAAGCATTTCAGCTACAAACCTGTGCAAAGCAACTTATTTCCTACTTGCATTTCTGCTATTTTCATGTTGTGGTCCACCGTGGAAATAAGCCAAGGCAAAATTCCCGAGGCATTTGGTACTCCCATTTCATGCATCATAGTTAGGTGTGCTTTCAGCAATTATATTGCACCATACTGGCATATGGGTGCATAAAATATTACCAATCAACATTCAGTGACAAAAGTTAAGTACATTCAGGTCTAGTGATTATCTTAATGTACTTTTCTTCTTGCTTTTGCAGCGAAAATACACAACTTACTAATTGCGGGATAATTTATCTGTTAATTTTCCTCCAATTAATAAACTCAATATGTGGGCACAAATTCTCTAAAGCCTTACATGTATGAATGCAAAATTTGTCTTATCTTAATTGATAACATGGCATTTTTTAAAAATTTATTTTTTACTGATGTTAGCTAATTTTGATCAGATTTTTGTATAATCTGAGGGAAAATAGCCAAATCAGTGCCGTAATGACTAAAATGTTGTGATTTCGTCAACCATGTTAAGGTAAGATACTCGAAACTCCCCAGATAAACCATTTTGCATGCTCAAATTAATTTTTTTTGGGGGGGGGAGGGAATGCCCCCAGATCCCCCTAGCATGCCTTCGGCCCTTTGGGCCGTGTAGGTCACATTTGGTCCTATGAAAAAAATTAAGGACTTTTTGGGCCACTTTGGTCTGTGACTGAGTTTGTAGCACTGGTCTGGGTCGACCAGTATTTATTAAGGAAGGGCGGCTTAAAAGTACTTTGTGTGTGTGTGTGTGTGGGGGGGGGGGTTCCATTAATTTTAGGGTTAGGCCTTTTTAATAGGGTCTGTCAGGTCACCGGAACCACGCATTTATTCTTTTAGGTCTTGGGTAACTTGGATATTTGTTGAAAAATGTTGAAAATGTATGTTCTTTCCCCTTTTTCACATTACCTCTTTTGACGTCAGTTTAATTATGTCTCCCGGTGGAAGCCGGGGGACATATTGTTTTAGTGCCCGTTTCTTCCGCTTGTTGTTGTTGTTGTTGTTGTTGTTCAGGTTCTTCAACACTTGGTTTCTGTGCGATAAGTCTTGAAGGACTTGACAGCATTTAATGCAACTTGGTAGGGTTATGTATCTAGGCAAGACCTAGGTTGGGATTGTATTTGGATGACCTTGAGCGAATTCTCAAGGTCACAGGGTCACTTATGTGAAATTGGTTTCCGTTCGATAATTCATGAAGAACGGGATGGAATTTGATGAAACTTGGAAGGATTATGTATCTTGGCAAGACCTAGGTTGGGGTTGTATTTGGATGACCTTGAGCGAATTCTCAAGGTCACAGGGTCACTTATGTGAAATTGGTTTCCGTTCGATAAGTCATGAAGAACATGATGGAATTAGATGAAACTTGGAAGGATTATGTATCTTGGCAAGACCTAGGTTGGGATTGTATTTAAATGACCTTGAGCGAATTCTCAAGGTCACAGGGTCACTTATGTGAAATTGGTTTCCGTTCGACAAGTCATGAAGAACAGGATGGAATTAGATGAAACTTGGTAGGATTATGTATCAAGGTTAGACCAAGGTTGGGATTGTATTTGGGTGACCTTGACCTAATTTTCAAGGTCACAGGGTCATTTATGTGAAATTGGTTTCTCTGCAATAAGTCTTGAACAACTTGATGAAAATTGCTAGAGTAATGTATCTAGGTGAGAGCTAATATAGGATTGTGATTTTCAAGCAAACTTGGTCATTTGTAGTTTGTTATCACCATTAGCTTATTCAGAGACGTAAGTGTTCCACCGGGAGACATTTGATTTTCTGTTGGAAAATCAGTCTGTTCTATTTTGTTACCTGGGCACAGCCGGAGGCACTTGTTACATTTAAAATGATGCTAACACCATGAGGGTGGGGGTGGGGGTGGGTAGGGGTGTTCCCCCCCCTCCCCCGTCCAAAATATCAAATTTGGTACACGTTACCGAGTCCAATAAAGATATAGAATTGGATTCGGTTCGTAATTCCACATATAATTAATGTAGCTCTTCCGATGTCTATCTGGCGTAAAGGAAGACACGAACTGCTGGTGAAGACACTCCTAAACTGACAACCCTTTTTTATTTATCCTGCGTGTGTGCACGTGCCGCTATTCAACATTCACGTTAAAAAAAGGGAACTTGTGATAGTTCACGATTCGCAATGTACTGAGCCGTAGAAAAGGTAATCGTAAAGTTTTCCCACCGCAACACTAAATATTGTCACAGCCTGACCCCATAGGTATTAGGGCTAGACATGCGGTTTGATTCTCTTTCTGGTGTTTCGTACGGCTATGCATGATCTTATCTGTTTTTCGTGACTTTTTTCTTTTCTGCAACTCGGGATAGTGCTGACACGGTTTGCTTAATGCCACACCAGTAAATCATGCAGTCAAACTTTGTCTATCAATGGTAAACTAGGTCATTAGCACACTGTATATTTTTACTCTAAACTTTCCAAGTGTGTGAAAAATCAAGTTGGAGTGCATTTATTTCATCTGGTGAAATGCGTTAATCGCGATGGGAAACCACTCGCCTCGGATTTCCACAATCGCATAGCTTACATAACGTTGGCATTGGTGGTACCAGCTGCAACATTTTGAATAAGGTATAGGCCTAGGCCTACCATGGAAGGTATAACATCTCACTTCTTATATTTCACGAAAAGTGTGAAGTGCCAACACAATTAATTACTGTAAGCGTTATATTGGAATATAATGATCATGAATGGAGTTTGTATAGGCCTAATTTGGTAAATCGAAACTTGAACAAGTTCAAGCGTCGATTTCGTTTTCCTTAAAACCATAGTGAAGAGCCCGGACACCCCCTGCAAATAAGGACGCCTTTCAAGAGATACACCAATTTTTAGGATCAATTATCAACGAATCTGAGCAAAAAGACTTGCTATTAATAACACCGCCACACTCCCGTAAATCAACAACACTCTTGTTTTATTTATTTATTTTATTTTATTTTTTTTTCGTGTCCTGTCTGAAGTCTGTTTGAAGATTCGCCGGGGAACGCCTGTGTCGCCACACGGCGAGTGTGGATCGACGATTCGCCAACACCAAGTTGGGAGCCGCTTAGGGATATAATGCGTGTTGCGATCTGGAAGGCCTCCAGAAGCGACCTGCATGGTGACTGCACTGTCTGAAGACATTAAAGGACAGGTCTCGAAAAAGCAGCTGCAGTCTATTTTTACCCATTTTTTATGAAAAACTTTGAATCGGAATCCGCGAAGCGCATGACGTCACATAGGGAACTCGTTTCACTTGCACAAGATGGCACACAACTACAGTACAAGGTCGATGTCGACGTGGAGGAGGGTTTTTTTTTTGTGTGTGGAGAAGATTGAAGAGGAAGACAACGAACCGAACATTGGCCCAAAGCCCGAGCAAAAGGTTGGCGGACGGAAGCGGCCCAACCAGCCAACGATCCTCATCCGTGCGGGGGCTGAGAGGATAACCTTCCTTGGTAATTTTATTTGTTTTGATTGTGAAACTTTCAGCAAGTTCAGTGAAGCCATGAACAACTGATGAAGCGTAAGTTTTGATACTTAGTCAATCACGGACTGAGGAGAGTGCAGGGTGGCCCAGTCGACGATAAATGTCATTGTTAACCGTTGCATTGAATAGCACTGTCGCTGGAAACCCATAAATTGAAATCTCGGGCGGCTGCGGCCGCGAGGCAGCTTCGTCGTCTTTGTCACAAGTCCCATAAGCATAGGCCTAAAACATTATATATTAATATGTAACAGCCAGGCTGTGGAAGCTCCCGAAGGCAAATTACGACTCGCATGGCCTGTTATCGCAGGCATGCTCGTTTTGACTCGACGCTTTGTCGCCCTACTGTGTTTGGTGTCTTTCCAAGCGTGATTCATATTTTGCGATGACTGTGATTCATATTTTGCGATGACTATGAAAACGACTCGCACCTCGCTTCGCTCGGTGCTCGAGTATCTGTACGACGTAGCGGCGAGGCAGGGAACCAACCAAGGCCATAGCCTGGGGCCGGTGAGCGTTTATCGTTGCTTATCAACTGTCATCCCTGAAGAAGGACTAATGATCCGAAAATTTGAGAAAAATATTAATAATTATGTACACGACAATGAACTTGTTCTTTCATTTGGGTTAATCTGTCGCGGAGAATGATTCAGTTTTCATGGGTTCTAGACTGCACTTCCGCTTCCTGTTTGCTTCAAAAAACAACTTCCGTGCTGCAAGGAATTCAGGCCATCCACTAGCAAGATAAGGGAGCATGAATTAATTTGTTTCCTGTACACACGTAACGGTTTAGCTCCCTTCGGGAGCTATCAATAGAAAGATTGACCATCACCCGGGCCAGGGCAGAATTTTGTCACTACTCACACTGCGTTGTATATTCATCTGAAAAGACTGAATACACAGATCTATACATGCAACTGTTACAATTGTCATCGTGACCTCTTCAATAGGCCTAAAAGTTCAAAGTGGATTGGTGCTGTATCCAACAACCACTCACTGGCTGAAAGACAAAATTATGCTTCAAAATTTGACCATGTGATTGGAAGCCATTGTTTGACTTCAAAGTTTAACACTGATTTAGCTGGCGTTGGCTTAAGGTAATTAAATTTGCTGACTCGCTGTACACAGTGTTTTATTCACACTACATAATGGTTATAGACACATAATGGTCTTTTCTTACAGTTTGAACAGGGCTAGTCATACATTACAGACGGGCATGGAATTAGATCATGATACACAAACTGAATCTAGCATAATGCAGTATAATTAAACTAACACTTTCAGATATAAATGTAGATAGCTCCAGTTCCATTTTTCAATTTTCACCAAACTTGAATCACAAGTTACACAACAGTCAGGAATCTTATTTGTCAGTAGCAGCATAGGAATCCTGGTGTATTGTAATCTGTTATCATGGTAACTACAACTAATCATTTTTTTCTTTTTTTTTTTTGCAGCGTTAGAACTGGATCATGGGACAATGGTCAGCCAAAGAACACGTAGAAATATCACCAGTTGAGTCTACTGGGGGACAAGTTCTATGCCCAAAGATAGTCTGATGTACCAAGATGGGCATGAAACTTGCAGCTGTTTCTTGTTCCATCTGCAATACGTGCAAGCCACTATTATAGGGACAATCTTCAATAATTAGAACAACAGTGGTCACTTAATGCTGACAGTAAAGACAGTACTATATGTATATTGTAGCAAAGCGACTGATGCATGTACACTTAATGTACCGCTATATGTGAGGCATACACTGCCTTGCACAATTTTTTAACAGGGATTGTGGATTGCAAGTACATAGTTGTCCCTGTCTTCAGGACCACTCCATTGAGAGACCACCTGTCCTGAAAGGGCAACTTTTCAGCCCAATTCATTGCATGTAATTTGTGTTGCCAACCAGAAACCATCCATTCAGCATACTTTGCCTTATACATACATTACATGTTATTTTTTGCCATTTATGGTTTTTAGCTCTGCTGACTTGTCAGTATGCAGAGTTTATGCCATCCATTTGCATCTATATGTTAACTTTTTACTTTTTCCACTTTTCAAAAACCGTTTTGTGGAATGCTTTTATTTTACACATGAAGATTCACCAGGTCGGCCTCTATTAAGTGTACAAACAAGATGAGGAGCCAACATTTTTTCTATTTTTCACGAATTGTTGAATAATTTTTGGGACAAAAAAATCAAAAGTTTATTTTCTTAAAAACTGCATGCCCAATTTGTTTGATATTGCATGTAGGGTCTTCAGGGGTCACTTAGTTCTCATATTGGCTAGCAGGTGGTCATACTTTTTTTTTGCTACTATTTAATGAAGTTTTGTGTGTTAAGGCTTTTTTCAGCTTCTTGTCTAAAAATATGCACAGAACTCTTTGAAATTTTGTTAGATTTTCTTTAGCACAAGTATGTGTAGATTTGACAATATGACCTCTGGCCTTGACTATATACACAAGTTATTCTATTCACGGACTTGTCCCGAAGAATGATCTGATGGGGTAGGGTGGGTGGGCTTCTATGTAGTTTACAGGTAAGAATAATTAATAAATATGTCAGATTCACTTCAAACTTAGTAGGGATGTACATCCAGTAGGTATCTACCAACTTTGTTCAAATGGTCATGCTCCAATGATTTTTGGATTTTATTTTTTGTCAGATTCACTTCAAACTCAGTAGGGATGTACATCCAGTAGGTATCTACCAACTTTGTTCAAATGGTCATGCTCCAATGATTTTTGGATTTGGTTTTTTTGTTTTTTTTTTTTTTGTTTTTTTTTTTTTTTGTTTTTTTGTTTTTTGTTTTTTTTTTTTTTTGTTGACGGGGGAGCAGAGGGATAATTTTTGGATTCCTGTTGATTACCATTTTTTAGAACTCCTATTTTTACATGATTGTTCAAGTGCAATGAAAACATTCAGTCTCTGTGCTTTATATTTGAATTCAGATATTTGTATAAGTTAAAAGTGTTATGCGCACAGCAACATCTATATTTTGAAGCTGCTACTACCCCTCTCCTCATTGTAATGTAAAGGTGATAGGATTGTGAAAATTGGCATTGGCACAGAAGATTTACTTTATTTTACATGTACCTGAACTGTGATGGTCAACATCAACTACACAGCAGTTGGTTAGAAGTTCATGATACAGGAAATATAGAGACAAAGTTATAGTTTCTGCTGTTATTTTATAACCTATCAATGATTTTCATAAAGATTCAAATCAGATCCAAGTTTTTAATTTATGTACATGTTTGCATCCATTAAACTTGATACAAATGATTGAGCAATATCAAAACTAGAATGCAGCACATGTGTGGGAGGGGTGGATTTGGATGGGGGTTGAGAAGGCATTATTCCCCTCTGCCCACCTTTTTTTTTGTTTTACAAAATAAATGTGAATACTTTTGTTTATACACTCTTCAAATCTTTGTTGCACTTCAGTCTAAAAATGGCTTAGAGTCCAACATTTCACACAAAACATTTCTGGGGTAAGACCCCCAGACACTCATTTTAACAAAATAAGTCAATGTTTCGCCACCCTTTTCTCAGATTCCTGGTTCTACCCCTGGATATATGTTTGTGTATCGGCCACCAGCACTGCTTATGGCAGGCTGTCACACTACTGTAAGGTAACCCAGACGTGAAAAAATGCAGTGATAATTTTAAGTGTTTACCTTCAAAGAACAATATCATTTAGACCATAATGATGTTAACACTGTGCAAGCATGGAACATGCATATGGCTGATAAGTATCAAGACTGAAGTTACCAGCTGAGTTGAGTGTGTCATGCAAGCCCAAGGCTCAGCCACTTTTTTTCGATTTATCATCAAGGCAAGAATGATACAGTATTTCACTTGCCCCCATATCTAAAGTCTGGTTGTAAAAGCAGAATTCCCGTTTACCTACCCCAAAGGCAAGTGATTCGAAATTCTCATGCTGAGGTGGAATATATCATTGTCCTGGTATAAGCTGGTTGCCACTAAATGATGAATAAATGGTCAATAAATGATGAAACTTCTTGTTGTGTTTTAGGTGGAATATACTGTTTCCAAAGATCTGTTTACACTTCAAATGAAATCAGATGTTGTGCAGGAAAGAATACACAACTTGTGTATTTTGCTGCCTCTGGCATACCCTACTCCGGCGGAAATCCACAACAGTTTTATTAGTTCAAAATCACGTGTGCCCCACATTTACTATCATCTTGATGAGAAATATCAAAAAAAAAAAAAAAAGAGCACCAGGAATAAGAATGATGTGGAGAAGTAAATATAGCAGTTATTTTTGTGGTCTTGTAGCTTGTTCCAACTGGATTTCATGATCTGAAAATAGAGACAATTTTGTGGGGCCTGCCAGAGTGCCAAAGACTCTGTGATCTGTAGTCTGTTACTGAGCGCATGTGAGAAAAGATTGAAGATTGAAAATACGTCTGTTGGTGGGCAAGTAGGTAGGCCCTGTAACATCGCCTTGAGTTCTGATATAAGGAAAGGATGTGACAACAGCCTGCACCCTTTTCATTTCAGGGAAAATGTACACTCTACCTATCATTACATGGTCAGGATTATGATGTGCACAAATATCATGCAAAGACATAAAAATAGGAGTGAGATGGCCCCTTACAAATATCCAATCACCAATGTGATAAAGACAATCTACAGAGAATTGAACAGCTAATTTGGAAATATTCAGCATTTTCACCGAATCATTTTCATCATGAAAGGACCAAAGTACACCAAGGGGAGGGGTGCACTGCAGGTGCATGCTTTTAATCATGTAATAAAGTTAAGTCACAAGTAAACTTGTTTTTTATCATCATGGTGATGCATTGTTTTTCTGACCAGTGTATGTATTTATCCGTGGCAGCCTGTCATATTGGTCTGTGATTTTTTTTCGAAATAGCAAGGATATGGGCAACATCCCTGGAATTAGCAACTAAAACCTACAGACAAGGTATGAGAAAATAAATGATGAAACTTACGCGATGCATTTGGTGTAATACTGTACATTCACTATATATATATATATATATATATATATATATATATATATATATATATATATATATATATATATATATATATATATATATTCTAAACATCAGATCAAAAAAGAACCAAACAAGCGACAAACTTATTCAGTACTTCCATTTTTTCTGTGAAAAAAAAAACAAAATAAAAACCAAAAAACAAAACCGTGCTTCTACTTTTTCATAGGGATGGAGGTGTACTGGGAAAGAATAAAGTAAATTTATCCCTCTTGGTTATTTATCAGGGATCTCAGTCTCTTCTTGAAAGGTGACAGAGAGGGGGCAGACACAACATATAAATCAGGAAGAGAATTCCATTGATCCATTTTATGAAAAAAGTATTTGAACGTGTCAGTCCTGATAGTAACATGCCTCTTTCTCTTAGCAAGGTTGAGTGGTGAATGTCCTCTTGTTGATAGAGTGTGGAAACTTTCTCCGTGCATGCATACGGGTATTCGAGTTAAAAAATGATACAAATGTTGAATCAACACTTCCAAAATCCACTTAAATCTGTGGATTTTTTTAAATGAACCCTTTCTGTTTTCATTGCACAATTGTAAAAAAAGTCCACTGAAGCTAAGGCCTAAAATACGGTCAATGATGAATAAAACAATCAGGGAAGTGCATACAGATTATGGCCCCAGGCCAGACGATTATCTTTATATTGACCAAGAGTAAACAGGTATAAAAATTCCAAACGTTTTCGAAACAAAATATTGCATTCCTTTGTATTTTAATATATCATGTAAAACGTACACGGCTTCTAGTCTACCAAGTTAGTCCACTGCCGTGCTAACGCGTCGACGTCTGGACTCGGGAATCAACTTTGTGGCAGAAGCACCACGACCGCTCTTAAGTTAGGTCCCAGGACACTGGCCAACTGCTCCAGAGGTTGGCTGTGCCTGTGGCTGTATTGAGGGCATAGCACCAGGAATAATGTCGATGTGGTATGGAAACCCAGCATCCTTCATCATACCACCGACAAACATAGAGTCTTCAAAATATATAGTACATGGCACGCTTTAAATTATAATCGAAAGCGTCTTTCCAGTCGACCGCAAACCTGTTCCATGCCGCTCGGAGACTAGGCCTGCGGCCCGTCATGTTGCCGGTGTTGCCACACCACATTACCACAGAGCGATGGGCCATAGCAGTGTCAAAAATAATAAGCTAGGCCTAAAAATTGAATTTGGTACCAAAACCGATATTTCGCGCATAAAATTTAGAGATAATCTAAAATTTTGAGTCGAGACCAAAATGTGTGTCCTATCACTAAATGGCCACGACTGCCCAGGTCGAATGCCAGATTCACAAACGTGTTCCTGCTGTGACGTCACCAAAGTGGATCTTCCCGATTGAAATTTTCTCGGACATCCTCGGTGGCGCTATGTTTGAAAGCACCAAAAAAACATTACACATATTGTGTGTAACAAATGTACCTCATTATTGTTATTTTTATATATGATCTTACGTCTGGGACAACAAAAACGTTGTTTGCAGCATGTTAATATTTCGTGAATCATTATCATTTATCACACTTTATCGACGTTTCCAGAATAGACATGTATTATTGACATAATTTCCATAATGCCCGCTAAGTTTGAGACTTTGGTTAAAATAAAACGGTGGGCATTTCCCGGGATACATAAAAACTGCGTTATACACAATGGCGCTCCACACTGCGAAAATCTCGTTCACTGGTTATCCGCAAGAGGTAGACCGTATAGCCTTGCTTGTTGTCAGACATTGTTCCACAAATTTAAGTATTGTTCCCAAGATCTTTATATCGCCATTGAAGTAGTGCCGTATCCTGTGGCAGAGACGTAGTGCCAGTGGGTACGGAGAGTGATTGTTGGATTGCCGGGAGACAACACCAAATCGGAGCAAGCTTTGGCAATATGGCGTTTTGGGGCCCCTGCAGGATAAGTGTGACTGGAAGTTGCGATCTTGAAGGCCCCGAGAAGCGACCTGGTGACTGCGCAGTGTGCAGATATTAGTCAGGTGAGACGCAACATGCCTAACAAATACTACACACTTTGGAATATTTGTTCAGGTTACCCTCACACCTGTCAAGTTTTTCTATTCCGCGGAAACCCATTTTCAGCCCCAGAAGCAGGTTTGCCAGGTCCACGTTTCATCGAGGTGTTAATTAGAAAGCAAGTTGGTGAATCGTTATCATTTATTACACTCTGCCGACAACGTTTTCGGAAGCCCAGTCATGAATTATTGACATGATTTCCACAAAGGCTGGTAAGTTTGAGACTTTGGTGTAAATAAAACTGCGAAAATTACCCGGGATGCCTAAAACACACAATGGCTTTTCCCATGTGCGCATGCGCAGTAGTAATGACGAAGAAAATCAACTTCGTTGGATACAAACTGAGTACTCTTCTGATTGAACAATTTATTGTTCTGCTATATCCTATACTCACATCTGTTTCTGGTAAGAGCTCAGTAACGCTCGCTATGAGTGGAAACATGTAACCTTTAAGGGTCAAAGGTCAAGATCATTTGGACCTTTGAAATTATCACCCAGGCATAACTCTGTCAATTTTCATCCAATTTTAAACAGGTGGGACCCAAATTTTAGGTACTGTAACACTGCATATTTCTGTAATAACATGAAGCCTCTAGAGGTCAAGGTCATTTGGACTTTAGAAAGTTTCATCTAGCCATACCTTGGTCAATTTTCATCTGATTTTAAACAGGTGGGACCCAAATTATAGGTAATGCAACACTGCATATTTCTGTAACAACATGAAGCCTCTAGAGGTCAAGGTCATTTGGACTTTCGAAAGTTTCATCTAGCCATACCTTGGTCAATTTTCATCTGATGTGGTTCATGTTGGGCTTAAATTATAGATATTGTAACACTTTATATTTTTGTCATTTTCATGTAACCTTTAAAGGTCAAGGGCAATGTCATTTGGACTTTTGAAAGTTTCACCCGCTCATAACTTGGTCCCTTTCATCCAATTTTAATTATGTTGGACTCTACTTATGGGTATTGCAACACTGCACTGTTTTGTAATGTACATGTGACCTCTTAAAGTCAAAAATCAAGGTTATTTGGCCCTTTGAAATTTTGATCTTGCCATAACTTGGCCGATTTTCATCTTATTTGGTTCAAGATGGACTTAAATTGCAGATATTATAAAACTGTACATTTTTGTAATTTACGTGTGATCTCTCAAGTTCAAAGTTCAAGGTCTTTTGAACCTTTGAAATTTTCATCTGGCCATAATTTGGTCAATTTTCATCCAGTTTCAGTCATGTATGGCTCAAATTGTAGGTATTGCAACACTGCACATTTTTAAAATTTACATGTAACGTCTAGAGGCCGAAGGTCAAGGTCGTATGTCACTTTGACTCAGTCTTATTTTCAACTTTTGAAGGCACATGGACAGTTTGCTTTGTAGCAAGTTCTCTTTTCTCATTAAATATGGTTTTTTTTGTATAAAAACGGCAGGGGCGTCGACACACAGAGAGACATAGATAAACATTAAATATTACCGCCATATATCTCGATTTTATTCTTTCTTTTATTATGCATGGCTTGAATGTTTGCGGCTTTAACGCACCAAACGAAAACAGACAAGTAGAAAGAAAGAAACTGAAAAAAAAAACTTTAAAAAAAAGCACGCACGAGGAGTCAAAAGAAAACAGACAGGCAAAAAGAAAGAAACTGAAAAACACGCACGCGGAGTCGAAACCACAAAACTAAAATGATGAAAGTTATTATCCATAACTGTGACCATTCAGCCATTCCAACTAAGTTGGTGTTAGTATCGTTTTAAATGTAATATTCCGCAAATTTCCTTTTTCATTGTCCATATTTCCGAGTCCATTTTTGAAATAATTCCTTCGCATTAATGTGTTATTATTTCTGAATACACGAGCTGTCACTTAGACATGATCACAAATTAAAAATAATTCATCAATCACGTTTGTAATTCCCCCGCGCCGTTGTGGATATGGTCCCGGCTGATTTCAACGGGCCAGAAAGTGTGCCGTCCTAGTTTACGAGTGCAGTGCGAAACTGACTGTGTAAAATTTTGAATCTGAAAAGTTTTAGTTCGATTAAAAGTACAAATTGGCACAATGTTTTCGCGAGAATGTGTTTAAATGACTGGGACATGGGGTCGTTAAGCAGGCTCAAGGTGCGAAAATCTTTTTTCCATAAGCGTATTAAAGTACAAGGCGTCGAACGATCCAAAACAAGGTGTGTTAGCCTTTAGAACATAGTCAAGACAAGTGGCATTTCGAGCATTGTGGCTGTAACACGCATATTTACCCGCTGGGTTTACCTAGTTTCCGACCAATCATGCAGTATTCGTAAACATGATGGAACACACAAATCGAGAACCATTTTTCCATGCTTGTCGACATTACGTTTGTCTGGATTGGACTGAATCATTGGCATGTCATAAAAGTTGTCATGGGGAGCCGGTACATGTCGAGAGTAAGCTTTATCTGAAAGTATGTAATCAATTTGGGTAGATGTGGCTTCCTCCTGATCACCCATCATCATACGTTTGACCCCATTCATTACATGTTCTGATATATCATTTAAAACTTATCCAATATATCAACATCACTCGTGCACCTGGAATTTGCAGGCGAGGTGTATTCTGTCGCTATGTATGTATCTTCCCCCAGTATGCAGAAAGACGTCAAATTATCCATACGATGTTAGGTTCATTAATTGGTAAAAATTCAACGCCACCCTTTCAACAGTTTTTTTTTTTTTTTTTTTTTGACGTAGACGGCAATGCCGGAGCTACATTTTCTAACCTCTGTGCGCGCCAAGGTGCAGTTGACATGCAATCATACCAGTGATTCACGCCTTGACAACAACTGTATGTTGTGCTTGAAAAAGGTCCATGCCCCAGAAGTAGATGCATGATAGTTTCAGGCATTGTAGCTAACTTTGAAAAGTGCATTCGAAGTGTGTTTCTGAAAATTGTTAAGTCCTAGAAGTGTACACATTATTAATATAACTTCAAAAGGTGCACAGGAAGTACACTAACCAGGACAGAAGTGGATTTGGAGTGCGTTATTTTCCATGGCACTTCCACAGAAGTGCGCTGGGCACAACTGATGGGCATAAAAAGTGTGCACTTTTTTACACTCCTCTGTTGGCAGGGATGGCAGAGGAAAAAGCCCGCGCTTTTATACAGCAAAATCATTATGTACCAAATGTATTTTTTGTCACTGCCCATCATTTTTAACTTGTTCAACCTGTTATATGACTGAAAGTAAGACTGTCTGATATAAATAGGCCTTGTCTTTGCATAAACTATCACAGCCTATGATCATTAAAATGATCGGCTCTCAACAAAACAAGTTTGCCGTATATGGTTTAAACCGTAATCTCTCTCTCTCTCTCTCTCTCTCTCTCTCTCTCTCTCTCTCTCTCTCTCTCTCTCTCTCTCTCTCTCGTTCTTTAGTATGATAAAATAACTAGTTCTCTTGAACCCAGCTTCAACCCGACGTGCAGAACAATACCCTATTTACAGACATTGTTACATGACTGAATGATAGGGGGAGACACTTTAACACAAGATAGGCCTATTTTTGATGATGATGATGATGATGATGATGATGATGATGGTGGTGGTGGTGGTGATGATGATGATGATGATGATGATGATGATGATGATGATGATGATGATGATGATGATGATGATGATGATGATGATGATGATGATGATGATGATGATGATGATGATGATGAATAATAATCCTGCATGGTACCGAAGCTCTACAAAATCATGGGGGCAGCGTGACTCGCTGATCTCTGTGACCTGGAGATCGGTGAAATGTGGGAATCCGCATCCTCTATGCTATTTGAAATTGATGCGAAATCTGTAGTGCAGTGAATTGTTCATTTTACTCAAACAACACTTGTCTTAACTACCTTTACAAAGCTGAAGTTCCTACTCTACATACCATGCCGACGCAACTGATCCACGATTTCTCATTATTTATACTACTAGTAGCTCGCATACCACGACGGTGTAAATTTTGCAGCAATTTCTTGCCCTACCATTAAGCAAACACAGTACACTCCGTTTTAAATGTGCTTGGCACAGAGCCTCCTTCCCGAGGTCAATCACCATTCACTGCCTTGGTCCCGGAGGTGCGAGAAATTATGAAACAAGAGACCCACGCGGCTAATGCTCTGCTGACAGCCATCGCTAAAAATCATTTCCTGAAATGCATCAGCTTCAGATATTGATCAAGGTCACCCATATTGTGTATTATCAAACTTCCATGTGATACACATTTATGGTACATTTGGTCCTATCATTTGCCTTATTCTTTATGAGGATATTGAAGTAAGTGTCCTTTTCCTAAGTGATTAATGACATTTAAAAATAGGTCAAGGTTACACAATCATTGGGTCAAGGTGAATCAAAAGTAGGTCACCAAGTACAGTTTTGTGTATTATGTGCTCAAGTGCAATTTTGATCTGGAAGCTCAATTCTCTTGGCATTGGTCTCCAAGCCACGCCCTGTTATTGCATTTGTGTCTTTTTGCCCAGAACCACTTCCTAGCAGTCATTACCCTATTCCGTAGTCCGAACTCTTTACTCTCCATAAGCTGGCCTGTCCCTGTCTAGCATATGTACAAAATAACCTCTTTCAAATCTCACAGGTCTGGTGACCTAATAAAATAGGTCAGGGTCACTGCTCTTATGTGATTGATTAACTTTGCACATGTTCTATATATCCTTTAACTTTTGTGTCAAATTCAATTATTTTTCGAGATATGGAACTTAATATCTTTCAAGATATTTTAACTCATAATTTTCGTCAAATTACAGGTGGCGCTACCAGTATCATAAGCAACCGCGATTTTGACCTCTTTCACAATCACTCTAGATTTTTTTTGAGGATCCATAAGAATTAACGATGCTAAACTCGTCACAAGATTGTAACATTTTGACCCATATATAACACATATCATAGTTGGCGCCACCTACATTAACGTCTACATAGACTTCCAAAATACTTGATACACCCTAAAAGTAATATGGCGATATCTAAAAAACTGGGTGCACAGCATTCACAAGATGATTCCTAAATATCAACTGACCATTTGAACCTGACCTTCAACTCTTATTTAAAAAATTTTCACTGTTTAAAATGTTTGCCCCGCGTCCAGATTTCTGTACATTGTCTTGTTTGATCAAATCAGGTAATAACTTTTCCAGCTGAAGAAAAACAATAAACTTGGACAAACTCCATAATCATTGGGTCACTGTGAGCCCAAAAGCAGGTCACCAAGAATAGTTTTATGTACAGTGTACTCAAGTGTAATTTTGATCCGAAGGCTCATGATCAATCCTCTTTGCCATTGATGTTCAAGCTACACCCTGCGATTAGAAATTCACCGTTTTCAACTTTACAGGCCTGGTGACCTAACAAAAATTAGTCACGGTCTCTGATATTACATAACATACCAGCATTGGTTATGGTCTATGTACCAGATAAATGTGGTATGTCTAATTCAATTGCTTTTCAAGATATGGAATTTTAAATGTTTTAACACATTTTCCCCATTTTCCCGTCAAATGATAGGTGGCGCCACTAGTATCACATTTCGTGAAGATCTAATACACATCAAGGATGCTAGAGTGGTCACAAGATTTTCACATTGGAGACTCATATACCACATATTACTGTCGATGGCGCCACCGATATCAAATTTACTCTAAATTTTCACCCACTTGATAAGTCCTGAAAGGTATATGGGGCTATCTTGAAAACTGTGAACTGTATCGCGCTCACAAGCAGAAGTTAAGTTTACGGACTGACGGATGGACAGACAGGAGTGATACCATGAGCTATGCGACCTTTGGTCAGCAGAGCTAAAAAAGGACTCTGTGTCACATTTTAACATCATTACTTTTTGAACTTTCATTAATGTCATACAATAGATAACCAGCGTATTTTCTCCCAACAATTAAAGAAAACAAAACGGATTGGTGTCACTGGCTCCCTGAGAATATAGAAAGGAACCCAGGTTGTGAGCCTGGTCTCTATTTTATCGTATCTATGAAAACAGTGCCAGCGGTAGTACCTGTTACTTCATTATATAAGGTGATCGCGTCTAAAATGAACAGTCAGAGAACACTGTCACCCCTACCGGTATTGTATTTTACTTCCTAGTATTCAATCACCATGAGGGTATTTCACCATCAGGATTTAATCGGTACTTCCTCGAGCATCGACAATGAGGCTAATAATGGCACCAGCAGGAACAGAGTGGACGTGAGCGTAACTCTTGTCTACCAAAGAAAGATTTTCCCTATCACTTGGTCTGTTTCACATGTGTGTGGGTTTTGTTTTTTGGTTTTTTTGTTTTTTTTTAAGATGCTCCTGGCAAGGTTTTTGAGAAGAAGTGAAAAATGGAAATCGGACAGATGATGGACGGATAACGGGTGCAGACCCATCCTACAAGCTCAGCTGAAGTTTCTCAAAATTCCTCTTTTATTTCTGCCTAAATTTTGTCCGGAACTTTTCTCAGACTGCAATTGCTAATTTTTTAAAAAAAGACACGGCCTTAGCCTTAACATTGAAATTGATTCTTTTGGAATAATATATATTTTTTAGTTATGCAAATTGTAGGCAATTGGAGTTTTAAATCTTCCTTACCTTCAAATGTTTCAGATAGAGGTGTCCATCCAACTTAAATGCATGGGTTTGTGTTATGGGCGCATCCTATGAAATGAGAATGAACGTTGTAAAATTTTAATTTATGCTGATTAAGGCGCAGTTGGAAAGCTCAAATGTTGAATATCTTTGGAAGTGTTAGAAACAGAAGTGTCAACAAGAAAAGAAGATTTGCTCTTAAGCAAATCTGTCTGTGTGGCTTCAAAAGTTGTAAATCGTATTTGCTGCGACTTTCGTCCTGTGGTACTTCACATTCCATTAAGCTGATGGCTGGATGAAAATTTCAAAGGTCCAAATGACCTTGATCTTTGACCTTTAGATGTCACATATGAATTACAAAAATGTGCAGTTTTACAAACATATTAATTGAGAATGGATTGGTTTCCTGTATCTATAATAGTTTTGGATATATTCAAGATTTAAATTTTCAGTTAACCCTAATTTGCATAATTTTCAAAACCGCTGAATCTCTTTACAAAAACTCAAGACATCATGCATGGAAGTATAATCATGTCAAGTTGAGAGTTTCTACGTAAAATCGTTTTCAAATGAAATGTCGGACAAAATTGCCTCGAGAGAGAGAGAGAGAGAGAGAGAGAGAGAGAGAGAGAGAGAGAGAGAGAGAGAGAGAGAGAGCGAGAGAGAGAGAGAGAGAGAGAGAGAGACAGAGAGAGAGAGAGAGAGAGAGAGAGAGAGAGAAAGAAAGAAAGAAAGAAAGAATAATATGTCCGTGTTGGCACACAGACATAATTCAACCTCAGTTCATAGATTTGAGCTCTGGAAGCATCCAATGAAGTGAATAGGAAAGTTCTGAAATTTTAAGTTGGCAGTGGTGCGCAACTTTGACTCATGAAAACAAGTTTAACTAGGAAAGATTATTTGCTGCATAGCAAATCAGTGTGTGTGTCTTCAAAGCATATTGGTATGGCAATGTACAACTATTTCATAACACAGGAGTAGAAGTTGGAATGACATCTCTATCTATTATAGCTTTATAGTTATTCAAGATTTAAAATTTCTAATGCTGCTATTAAGCATAATTTAAATTGCTACAACTTTTATTTTTTAATTCATTAGGTGCGCAATGGTCAACAACCCCCTAGTAGAAGTTGAAGTGACATCTCTATCTATTTTAGTGTTGAAGATATTCAAGATTGAAAATTTCAAATGCCCTTAATTTGCATAATTTTAAACATCTTCATTTCTGTGTATAAACAGTCAAACTCGTTGTATGGAGGTACAATCATGCCCAGTTTGGAGTTTCTATGTATAATAGTATTCGAGAAAAGTGTCGGACAAATTTGCTGGAACAGAAGAAAGAAGAAAGAAGAAAGAAAGAAAGAAAGAAAGAAAGAAAGAAAGAAAGAAACTGGAAAAGAGAATTTGCTTGAAAACAAATCTGTCTGTGTGCCTTCAAAGGTTATATATATTAAATGCTACAACTTTTATCCTTTGGTATTTCACATTCCATTAAGCTTATGGCTACATGCAAATTTCACAGTCCAAATGACCTTGACCTTTGACCTTTACGGGTCACATGTAAATTGCACAGTGTTACAATACCCACAATTTCAGCCGGACATGAACCAAATCGTAGTAAAATTGACCAAGTTATGGCAAGATGAAACTTTCAAAGGGCCAAATGACCTTGACCTTTGCCTTTTTGAGGTTACATGTTCTTATAAAAATGTGCAGTGTAGCAATACCTACAATTTGAGTCCAACATAATTAGAATTGGATGGAGATTGGCCAAGCTATGACTGGATGAAACTTTCAAAGGTCCAATGACCTTGACCTTTGAACTTTAGAGGTCATATGTACATTTGAAAAATGTGTAAGGTTACAATAGCTACAATTTGAGCCCAACATGATCACAATTGAATAAAAATTTACCAAGTTATTGCTAGAAGAAAGCCACCACCGAAAGTGGCCTTTGACCTTGAGTTGACCTCTACCTGAAGTGAACCTATACCTCAAAAATGACATTTTGGCTTAAAATTGACCTTTGACCTGGACATGACCTCGACATTTGAGATGACCTTTACCTTGCTATGATCGAACTCCTATACACTCGGAACCACATCTACTATAGTATATAAGATATTGAACATTTAAGACTTTAATTAGCCCTCATTTGCATAATTTTGAAAAGCATGACCTCTCATTATGAAAAGGCCAGACTTTATCCATAGAAGTATAATTCTGCAAAGTTTGGAGTTTCTACATATAAAACTTTTCAAATGAAATGTCGGACAAATTTGCCTGGAAAGAAAGAAAGAAAGAAAGAAAGAAAGAAAGAAAGAAAGAAAGAAAGAAAGAAAGAAAGAAAGAAAGAAAGAAAGAAAGAAAGAAAGAAAGAAAGAAAGAAAGAAAGAAAGAAAGAAAGAAAGAAAGAAAGAAGAAAGAAAGAAAGAAAGAAAGAAAGAAAGAAAGAAAGAAAGAAAGAAAGAAAAGTGTGTGTTGACATGCACACCATAATGATGTGGAACATTTGCAGGTTGACGTTTGGCTTAGGCATTATTGGCCACAGCCAAAGTTATCAGGTCGCGTAGACAAAACAAATGGGGTGGGAACAAAATGGCATCACCTTTGGATTGCCGGAAACACAGCGTGCAATCTAGTGTAAAATCTGAGCTCATGATTGTCATGACAGATGCATTCAGGTTGATCGTTGTAGCCTATGGATTGAATGACATGTCTGGGATGCTTCATTGCTATTGAAAATTGCACCGGCAAAGATGGCAGAACTGAGGGAGATTGCTTTGCTGTTGATGAAGCAGCATGCGAGTGTCTTAGATTTGGAAAGTTGTCCAGCAATAACCGAACACCCAATTAGAATTGAATAAAATAACCCTCTTCAAAGAATTTCTGAACATTCGTGGGTTTGGCTTAATTGCCGGGGGGAGGGGGAGGGAGGAGGGTATTTATCTCCAACTGGCACGTGGGTGAACGCTTGTCATTTCGGAAATGGATATTATACCGGCATATGTAGCCTACGACGCGCACTGGCAAATGCATCACAATTCGTTTCTCTATGCTTGTGTATCTTAACATCTGAACAAACACCTTTGTGGATCACTGTACGTAAAATATGGACATTGATATATTTCCCTGTCATCCTACATCTCGTGTTCAGTATAAGGTTGCTTTCATTCGTAATGAAAGAGATGCCACGCTGGGGGTCATAACGGTTTTGTAGATAAATACACAAGGGTACACACTATCGGCAATAAACAAGCTGATGATGACAATGAGATACATTCTGCAACATTGATTAAGTGGGAACCCTGTAGAGGCCACAGCCATTAGCACAGGTGTTGAATGCAAATACGGCCTTGCTGTTTGATCATGAGTGAAAAGTGCAACTTTCTGCAGAAATGATTACTTAAAAGACGCAGTTATTGTTACGTTGGGTCCTGTATAAAGTATGTACAGAACATAATAATGTTAGTGACAACGACAATAAAAATTAAACCTCGGATATTGGGAAAAAATCACAGTTTACAATATGATAGAATAAAGAAGCAAAATGAAATGACACATTCACAGTACACCGTAATAAGGACGACGTCTTTATACTCTTAGGCTTAAAACCGCAGACTGCACACTCGTGATAAAGCTTTCACACGTGAACTAATAGTTACTTTTTTGTTACTCGCGTGTATTGGATTTATAACAAGTGGTGGAGCCACTACAGCTGCCACGTGATTATACTAGCTGTACCGTGATTCCACCGCTTCTGATAAATCCAATGCACGCGAACAACCATACAGTTACCGTTTTATTGTATTGTTGGACTGTCAATCGTGCAAAAAAATATTGATTGGTCAGATTGGTTTGAGGCATTTGTCAAGATAGCAGGCACGTGGAAACACCGATTTCTTGACCCCACTGCTGGTTTTCTTCGATGTTTGCGTCACTTTTCCTGTCGCGTGCAATAACTTTTTGTTTTGCCGGGTAGGTTTGATAGTTGTAGAGAATTGCCACATTTAGGTTCTAAATTTAAGCACATGACTGATCAAAAGTTTGTTTGGTTGCATTAGGAACAGTGCTTGAAACGAGGCACATTCTTGACGGCCAACAGGTACCAGCAAAGAAAATTCGGCAGCGTGGGGGGTAGAAAAAAAAAGAGGCGAGAGCATGGCGTCGCCGGATTGCTGGAAATTGAGTTTCCAGACGTCTGACGATGGCATTGACGATATTCACAGATGTCACAACAGGTTGGGATGCTAGAAATGGGCTATTTTATGCAAAATTCTGCAGTGTAGGGAGGACGCAAGCAAACGGGAACGGCATAAACAAAAGCGATGATAACGGGTGAAAATAGGCCAGTTAACCACCCCACCCACCCACCCCCACCCCCGCGTCAAATTTGGGGGATTTTCAACCTAAAACCATATTATGATTGGAATTCAGTATGGCGTGGTATTGATTGTTATCATTATATTAATGCCACGCCATACTTAATTCCTGAGGCTTAAGCATAGATCAAAGTACCAACAGTCCAATTATACTATACAATTGGATGAGCAAAGGTAACATCTTTTCTTGTTTCACTAGATGTAGGGAAAACATTAAAGATACATGGAAAAATATCAAAGTACTGAATAAAACCAAAAAGAAGTCAAATTTTCCTGATGCCTTCAAGATAGATGGTGAAACTATCTCTGATAAATAAACAATTACTATAATACTAACAAGTTTAACAAATTTTTCCCGGAGATAGGTCCCAATCTTGCTGCAAAAGTAAATCTCCTAAATAACAATGGATTCCAAGACTACCTGAGCACTCCCTGTATGCACAATTTTTCATTCACACCCATTACAGCAGACACTAATTAAATCCATTTACTCATTTAAACCAAAAACAAGCTGTGGTCATGATGGCATTTCTGTTGAACTATTGAAAAGCATAAAAATGAAATCAGCGATACTATAACTATTATACTCAACCAGTCTATTGTCACAGGGATTTTTCCAGGCAATTTGAAAACAGCGAAAGTCATACCCCTACACAAAAAGGGTGATTTGAATCTTTTTGACAACTAAAGACCTATTTCCCTCTTACCGAGTTTTTCAAAAATCTTTGAAAAAGTTATGTTTAATCAACTGAAAGACTACTTAAAAACACATAATTTATACTGCAACCATCAGTATGGGTTTAGAGAACTGCATTCTACAGAGCTAGTTTCTATTGAACTAGTCGATAGGGTATTAAATAGCATAGATAAACAAGAAATTCCAACTAGTATTTTTATGGACTTATCTAAGGCTTTTGACACATTGGACCACAGGATATTAATATATAAATTACGATATTATGGTGTAAATGGTGTAGCACTGGATTTACTTGAAAATTATTTAACAAATCGTAAGCAATATGTAGAAACAGGTAATACGAAATCAGATATGTTAAACATTACTGGAGTACCTCAGGGCTCTATCTTAGGTCCTCTGCTGTTCATTATTTACATAAACGATTTACCATGTGCATCTAACCTCGTTAAGCCTCAGATGTATGCAGGTGACACTACTTTAGTCAGTACCCTACAAGCTCTGTTTAAGTCTGATATCACCCAAGGGTTAATTTTAAATATAAATAAAGAATTACATAAAATACATACATGGATGAAGTTAAATAAGTTATCTTTAAATGAAAATAAAACCAAATTTATGATTATCCACAATCCACAACGACAAATAACAATCCCAGAAATACAAATAAACAACATAACAATTGAATGTGTTAAAGATTTTAATTTCTTAGGAATACAAATTGACAGGCACCTAAATTGGAACATTGACAAAACCTCGTTGAAAATATCAAAATTAATTGGCATCATGTACAGACTTAAAGAATATCTTCCTAGTAACATCCTAAGAATAATATATAATTCATTAGTATTACCACACTTAAATTATGGCGTGTTGCTTTGGGGACATAAAACTCTAGAATTGCTGTACTTCAAAAAAGTGTAAGGATAATCAACCATAGCAAGTTTAACGCTCACACAGAACCAATCTTTAAAGAACTTGACCTACTTAAAATGAATAATATTTTCCTCCATCAGCAACTGAAGTTCTACTTTAAGTATACTAACAACCAATTACCAGAGTACATTAAATCATTTAATATAAGACTAGTATCTAATGTCCATAATCATAATACGAGAAACAGAATTGCTACTTTTACAGAAAGAACTAATCTTGTTAGCACTGAAAAATGCTAAGACATATGATTATCAAGATGATACTCCTGGGTTAATACTCACAGTAAACACGGATTTGCCTTACATGCAAAGAAATGCTATATTAGTAAATATGTTGCTACCTGTTCTATTCCTACCTGTTATATCTGTAATGTTCCTAATTTGTAAGGCCTTCATTTCCTAATCAACATACATGCAATAATCAGAGTCTAAAATTACAATAAATGTATTTTTTACTACTTACAGAGTAACACAAACTTTCTTTTCATCTCAATAAAAATTGTATTATAATCAATTTGGGTATTAAGGTGGCTCCCATGATAGCGGTTGTTTCATGGCTTTAATGGGAGTCTCCTGACCACGATATGTTACAAATGTGTATTCTGTACAAAACAATGGTCAAATAAAGGTTGTCTGAGTCTGAGTCTGAGAGTCTTTATCCGGACTATGGACCGCCGCCATCGTAATCCAACCTTACATTCGGGGAGGGGGAGGGAGAGGGAGAGGGAGAGGGAGAGGGAACCTGCAAGCAAAATATAAACCACCCAAGTCGACAATTCTCACCACAAGACTGCTAAAGTCTTGACGTGTTTAAATTGACCACAAAGTCGAAGGCAATGCAGTCATGACAAGGGCAGTCTTGTGTTTGTAACCAGTGCAAGCAAGCTCTCATGGTTACGTATGAACATATGATCTGTGTTCCTATCATCACCTGATCATTCCAAATCGCGGTTTAGGACTACCACTTGCAGTGAACGAGATTTTCGCCGTGCGGAGCGCCATTGCGTCTAACGCAATTTTTATGTATCGGGGAAATGTCCACAGTTTTATTTAAACCAAATCTCAAACTTTGCAGACATTGTGGAAATTATGTCGATAATACACGTCTGTTCAGGAAACATTGTAGATGAAAGTGTGATGAATAATAACGATTCACAAACTCGCATTATGAAAACTTCGCCCCTGAGCGGCCCCAAAACGACATGTTGCCAGCTCATATAGCCCAATTTTGGTGTTGGCGGATCGTCGATCCACACTCACCGTGCCGCAAGATTCCAAAGCTGGTTAAGTTTCAAATACTGAATTCACTGCATATAAGTAGCCAAAATTTAGTATACCGCAAGAGGAAACAGTAAACTTTGTACTCTGCGTGTGTTTTCTTAATAAAATTACTTTGTTAGGATAGATTTCAGGAACCTAAGCCTGGACTATAGGACGTGTCCCTGCCCTGAATACTGAAGGAACGTCCACCCGGCCAGGAGGAAGAGGAAGAGGAAGAGGAAGAGGAAGAGGAAGAGGAAGAGGAAGAGGAAGAGGAAGAGGAAGAGGAAGAGGAAGAGGAAGAGGAAGAGGAAGAGGAAGAGGAAGAGGAAGAGGAAGAGGAAGAGGAAGAGGAAGAGGAAGAGGAAGAGGAAGAGGAAGAGGAAGAGGAAGAGGAAGAGGAAGAGGAAGAGGAAGAGGAAGAGGAAGAGGAAGAGGAAGAGGAAGAGGAAGAGGAAGAGGAAGAGGAAGAGGAAGAAGAAGAAGAAGAAGAAGAAGAAGAAGGTGGCTGTGATATTAATAGCCCGTCTTTTTGCTCAGAATCGTTGATAATTAATACTAAAAATTAGAGTATTTCTTGAAAGGCGTCATTATTTGCAGGGGGGTGTCTGGGGTCTTTATTATTAAGGAAAAGGAAACCGATGCTTGAACTTGGTAAGTTTCGATTTACCTATATTACCAAATAGGCCTACAAATTACATTCATGATCATTATCATCTTATCGAACGCTTTCAGTAATTAATTGTGGTGGTACTTTACTTTTTTCGTGAAATATAAGAAGCAAGTGGTTCTACCTTCCATAGTAGACCTATAGGCCTACCTCATTTAAAATATTGCCGTGACCACCAATGCCAACGTCATATATGCAATTGCGGGAACCCGAGGCGAGAGACGTCCCATCGGGATGAACGCATTTCACCAGATGAAATAAATACACTTCAAGGAGTCTTGTAATTATAGGTCTATATAATCTTTAGATTATGCTTTTCTTAAAGTTTTCACTGTTCACAGACATTAGACAAACACTCTTTCAATTCAAAAGTATTGAACATCGACGAACACGCATCACTCAAACCCCCTTGGGGATCCTCTAGACCTGTAACGTGTAGCCCTACCTGCATCCGGTCACAGCTCAGCTCTAACAGACGATATTCACACTGCAGTCACTTTCTGAGCGTGCAAGTGCCTTGCTTCCCAGCGTGAAACTTGTTGAGTCGAGCCTATCTTTCAAGCGTAAAAGTTGTCTCAAGTTGTTACAAGAGTGGAAGGTTGCGCCGCGAAATTCACATTCAAGTTGGACCAAGTCTCAATCAACTGCTGTGATGGGAGGGGCAGGGGGCGGTTGCTGAATACCTCACATTTTGCAGTTCATTTTTCCCACTTTTGCTAAACTAGATTATCCAAATAGTACTCCCCAATTGATTTTTCGCACGCTGTGTTGAATTACAATTAAGACGCTTTTACAGCAGTATAGGCCTACATGAATTAGAAGTCAATAATTTTGTGCCATGCACCCATTTTATGATCTATACTGAAAACCAAATATCACTAATGTCTCACTTACTTTTATCACCCATATCCCAGAACAGAAACAGCCATATCCATTACTTTCTCATTCATATTTTTGTACTTTTCATAACTATATTAAATTTGCGAAGGACATTTTCTTTCAATTTGTAACTCTTCAAATAATTGAAGATATAATTTAGTCGAAGACTGATAAACAAATAAAATCTGACAACTTCCACTATATTTCATTTAAACTTTTATTTTCCATAAATTGATTCTTGTGCAGCTTTGATATTCTTTAACATGGATGAGTGTACATGTTTCAACCAGAAATTGCATGCAGGTATCTCTTGTCATACAGTTTGACCCCTGTACCGGTCACTGCTGGAAGAAAAACATATGACCAGAGGCATATATTTTCACCATCCTTGTTGAAAGAAGAAACCGTTTTTTTCCTTGTTGCAGGTGATGTAAATAAATTTTTAGGGCAGTTAGTACTTTCTTGTTCCAAATGGAAGCACTACATTTACTACTTCGTTTCAAAACCAGTCAATGCAAGAGGAGCCACGGATATACCTTCTCTGCATACGCGTGGACAATTTTGATCATCACTTGCAATACATGTGGCAAAATTACCAGTTTGGGATCAGATGTAAAAAATATATGTCACTGCAACATTATCATGTCCAGTGTATGTGTTTTGTCAATATGGTGGAACTTTCCAATGGAAAAAATTTTGTCCATAGCAAAGAACTTCCACTATCCCACCAGTATCAAATATTTCCATTGCAAACACTGGGGAACATTATCATGCCGTGTTACCCAAAGCTAGCAAGTATACATATATGTGTCACTTTGTCATGTGAACTTTTGGGTGAGCAAGAGTCAACTGAAAATGAAGATGAAACAACAATCAGTGATGATAATGATGATGATGATGATGATGATGATGATGATGATGATGATGATGATTATGATGATGGGGACAATGGTGGTCATAGTGATGATAATGTGGATGACGATGCTGACAGAAATCATGATGAAGGTCATGATGTGGTTGGTGACAATGATGGTCGTGGTGACAAAAAAGTGATAAAGACCATAGCGATGACAATGATAAAGATTGTGGTAATGATGATAATGGTCACAGTGATGGTAAGAAAAGATGTGATGAAGGTTATGGCGATGATAATGATAACGGTCAGGATAATGATGTGATGATGGTGATGACAATGATAGTCACAGTAATGAGGATAACTATATAAATTATGATTATGGTGACGATAACACAACAAACCATCAGATCACTCGCTATTTAAAAAACGCACAGCAGCTGAATCTACAAATCACTGTCAGCCAGCAGCAAAACGCCAGAACACTCAACATGTTATCACTGTATGGCCATAGTATTATGCCACTGGTTTAAATTTATTACACCAGGTTTATAACCTATTACTTTTCAACATTTTTCTATGAAACTTCACACACACATATTTCTTGACCAAAAGGTGTGTCGTGAAACAGAAGTAGGTCACTAGGTCAAGTATTTTGTCCTCTGCTATTCGTGTCCCGGCTATAATCGGCTTACCCTTCATCTTAGATTAATCAAACATAACACACAGGTGCATGTGGACATAAGGGTGTGTCATGTACTAAAAGTAGGTCAGTACGTCAAGTATCTCGTGTCGGGGCTATTATTCATTTAATGTTTAACTTAGTTTCATGAAACGTGACACACATATCTTGACCTAAAGGTGTGTCACAAAACTAAAGCAGGTCACTTGGTCAAGTATCTGGGTCCCCGCTATTTGTGTCTAGGATTTAATCGCTTCAATTTAGAATAATGAAACCTTACACACAAGTGCATCTAAACAAAAGGGAGTGTTATGTACCAGAAGTAGATCGCTAGGTCAAATATCTGGGTCACCGTGACATTCTTGTAAAATCATGTCAGGGCTATAATTCCTTTACTATTTAACTTAGTTTCACAAAACACTACGGTCACATATCTTGACCTGAAGGCATTTCATGACACAAAATGAGGTCACTAGGTCAAGTCCCTGTGTTGTGGTGATACATTCATGTAAGACTACATTACACTTCATGCCTGGGGTATAATTCTGTTGTGTTTTTATTTGACTTAGAATCATGAAACTTTGACACACTTGTGCATCTGGACACAAGAGTGTCATGCATAAAAGTAGGTCACTAGGTCATTAATTTGGTGACGGTGATAGACTATTTTATTGACTGTAGTCATTCCAAAATGAGTCCTGTGATTTGCAAGGTAATAAGTAAGGCGGGGGCGGGGGGGGGATGGATCCAGCAATCTTTGATTGTCTTTTTAATTCCTTTTGTTGTTTTTGTCTGTGTTTTTTTAATTTATATGATACGTGAATAAGAACTAAAAATCAAAATTTACTAATCGTACATAAATTTAAAATTTCATCTTGAGAAAACTTTTTTTTCACTTTTCTGAAATAAATTTTTGAATTCAACAATATCACCTTGAACTGCTCGGTCAGTTATTTTTCAAAAAGATAGAGCTTGCATGAGCAGCATACCTTTATACAGAATAAAGATGGCTAAGGAATATTATTTACCGGATGACGTCATTCACACTAACTGAACAAGCAAACCAGTGATGAAACAATGGCGTCACTGGCACGAGTGCAAAGCACACAGCCAGAAGTATGTTGGTAAATTTTATGATTAACCAAGTCAACACAGCTTACAGCAGTATGCTGAAGCATTTTCACTGGTTTACTGCCTAATTTGGCTTATTGATTGTGACAAATTGGCTGGAGCACAGTGAATTTGCAACGGTTGAATTTGAACTTGAAGCGGTTAAATTGCTCAAAGAAAAAAGGAGTACCGGGAACTGTCCATATAATGATGTCGAGACCACGTAGTTATGTTCAAGCCATTTCCGAGGTTATATGAACACAACTACATACTAAAAGTACAGACCCATTATCATTTTATGTGCATCGAACGTACAGTTATATAAGGGCCCCCAAAGGGACATTCTAATAAGAAACAAATTGTTATCTTGAAGTATTCATTTCGTGGGGAAAATATGAACATGTACATGACTCGAATGATCCCATAAAGCCTCCAGAGGGACAGGGGAAAACAGAATCATACAACGTGGGAACAAGGTTGGAATGACTTAGGATTGAAGCTTGGAAGGACAACAGATTCACAGAGATTTCTTCAGTTGTGTATATCTTCATCCGAACAATACACACGACATTCTGAAATATACAGAAAATAAAGCAAGGTCATTATGACATGAAGTAGACCTCATAGCTAAATATAACAACAGGGCTGAGCATATACACGTTTAGTGATTTCTCCATAAAGATAATGTCTCTTGGAACCGTCACTCCACAACTTCATATATCTAGTGTCTCTTTTCTGACTTGAATCATGACCGATCTCAAACACTGAATACATTTATCACTTGAATCCTAACCATGAAATCTAATGAAATTGGGAATAAACCTTCTGTTAAACGATGTCCATTGTTAAAATTATCTCTCCCTTCTGTATTCTTACAAATATTTAAAAGGAATTATTTAGTTCCAGTGTAAATTCTCACAAAAATATTTTAAATGTTTTAAAACATTACAAATACATACACTTACATTCAGAATGTAATCAAGTATGAATGAATGAATAAAAGGATCTTACTTTAATACTATCTGGGGTCCTTTGGTGTTTTTATTTTACAAATGATGTGATGACCAGGATATTTGTCCTTTAAAATATTTGGACTTTGACTTATAGTTTCAAGAATATAAAACCCTTTTTTTCATTCTAAAATGATATCTTATTTATGTTTACACAATGCTAAATCAGCTTTGGTCTGTAAACCTTTCATGTGCAGTCTAAATTGAATCTTGAGTGTTTTCAAGTATACAGAAACGATTTTGTAGATATTTGCACAGTGAAACAGACAAATGTATTGACTCGATAGTAAATAATGAACTGTTTTGACCAAGGCTTATATTCTATGCTATTATATAGACCACTGCAGATTACAGGATAAGTGTCTCTTCAAAATAGTAAACACTACCAAGATGTAACATCAAGACTTACCTTGGCTAGCTGTAGAAGCGTGTGATGGTATTGTTTATTTAAATTTCTAATAGAGTTCAAGTTTGGGAATTTGAAACATGCTTCTACTACAAGAGAGGAACACCACTACATGAAATGGACTCTTCCACACGCAGTTGTAGACGCCTATTCATATGCTGGTATTAAATAAAACTACAACATATTTATGTTTGTAACACTCATTAAAGTATTTGTCAAATTAGTCCTAATATGTAGCTGAAAAATGAATCCCTGTCGGCGTATTCCTTGTAAGTCTAAACAGCATGGAGATATAGAAAATCCTCTGGAGATTCAGAAATTGTGGCATTAATTGTGAGTGGCCTCGAGGATTGGATAACATCACTGCACTGACCTTTTGTATACACCTGAATTGGTTTGAGGTTAACATTTCTTATGTCATCATGTCCTGGAAAAACGCATGTGCAATACGTGCCAGATCCCTTTTCCATGTGTGACATTTGCATCAGTAAGCAAAACAATGTCCCCAACCTTAAGTTGATGTTCTTTGAGAATCTATTAGATCTTTGCATTAGCATTGGCAGATCCTTATGGACAAATCGCTTCCAGAACCAGTTGACAATTGACTTTACAAATTCAAATCTTCTGTGTAAGTTTCTGGTTTCCCAAATGGTCCTTGTGGCACTTTTGCTGATGCGCTTGCTAGAAGAAAACAGCAGTGGGTCAAAGGTTGAAAATCATTTGGATCATTTGATGAATATCCGAATGGACGAGAATTGAGCAGACACTTTGCTTCAGCAAATGCTGTTGACATTTCATTCCAAGATAATGTCTGTTGACCAATTGCTGCTAAAAGAGCAGGCTTGTTTTTTTTTTAAATAGGCTCATAAAATCCTCCTTGATGTGAACTCAGTGATGAAGTACCATTTCACCTTATGAAACAAAGCAAATTCTTCAATATGTTTGCAGCTGTTTTGCCCAAGTATTTTTTTCAGTTCTGCTTGTGTACCAACAAATGGCTTCCCTTTGTCATAAATGATTGTTGAAGGTCAGACATGGTGTGAAATGAAGCATCTTAGCACCTGGAGAAATGGCTGAGTTCATAAGCCACCCACTTTTTCTACTATACTGCATGTGAATAAAGCACCCCATGCTTTGGCTGTTTAATTTCTACCATATTTCAGATTGAAAGGTCCTTACAAATCCACTCCTGCCGTGATAATACAGGCAAGAACACTTTGTGTCTTTCTGGCATTCTGCCATAAGCTTTGCATGCCCTGGCTGACGGAGTTTCTAACAAGTAACACATTCTGTTTTAATGTTCACCTTTCAGACATTTTAGGCTAGCTTGTTTTCTGTTAGGTCAAACCCCCAGGGGCTATAGGTAGCAAGCAGCTACTGACGACAGTTACAAGCTCGCCTAATTGTGCTTGATATCTGTTTAAGAAATATTACATTTTCGTTGCATTCTCTTGACTTAAGTACAAATAATGACTTTCATTCTTTTCTGACTTGCCCTATAATTTAGCTGTTAATATCCTAAGATTAGAAAGTTTGGCTACAATAATTTACAGTTTTTAGACTTGTCGGTTTTGCTACTTAATTTTATCTTTTGGCATCATTCTGTTTTAATGTTCACCTTTCAGACATTTTAGGCTAGCTTGTTTTCTGTTAGGTCAAACCCCCAGGGGCTATAGGTAGCAAGCAGCTACTGACGACAGTTACAAGCTTGCCTAATTGTACTTAAAATCCTGTTAAGAAAAATTGTTTTGATAACATGTTTTTTGACATAAATGCTAATGACTTTCATTCTTTTCTGACATGCCTAAATGCACATTTACTCAAAATTGACAGTATTTTCTTAAATGTCACAAACCTGACACATTAAGTTGATACATTGACTCAGAGTTGGCAGTTAAATAGAGCTTAATTGTTTGGGGGGTAGGTGTCATCACAGAGTTTGTTTTACATTTCTGGTGCAGGATGTCCATTGTTACAGTCCTTGTTGGGATTTCCCTTGGTTTGTACAGGTGGTCTAGTTGCAACTGTTTATTTTACTATCACTGGGACTGAATATAAGGCCCCAGCTTGTTTCCACTTCAGTTATACACTGGCGGGTGGTTTAACTAGGATAAACTGTCCAGCCAGAAAGGGTACATATTGGTTCAGGGGTAAGTCAAATTGTTCTTATCTGAACCTGTACTATACAAATTTAGTAATTATGGTTTGTTTGACAGGGGTTTCATAACGAAGCTCTGCATTTATAAGCAAAACTTCACGTATTTAGCTAATTCATCATTTGCCACGTTCTTATTTATTCTTTATTATGTGGGTTGTCTTTGCTGAATATTTAGCTTAGACAAGGAGCCGCTACTCAGAGAGACATGTACGGGTAAAAGGCTCCGAAACATGTTGAGTAGTTACCCGCTGAAGACCCTTTAATTTATTTGGGCTGATACAGCCTATGTCAAAATTTTACAGAGGAACGTGTGCAATATAGACAATAGTAATTCCATATGTATACAGGTTAGACAGGGACAGGTTAGCTTATGGAGAGTAAAGAGTTCGAACTGCGGAATAGGATATTGACTACTAGGAAGTGGTTCTGGGCAAAAAGACACAAATACAACAGTCTCTAATAGTTTTAGGTGTGAGTCTTTTAACCTTTACTATCCGTTATTTCTGTCTGCTTTTACATAATGTTTTCTCGCATCCTGGATGTCCCATTCTGATGTGGATGTCTCTCATGATTAATTTTGATATATGACTTGACGCTGGAAGCAATACTTGGTGGACATGTTCATATGGTAAGGTTGATCTACCTGGTCTGCCTCCTACACAGATAATTCAATCATATTCAAAGGACTAAATCTCGATACTTCCCCTGCCATTGTAACAGACCACCTTGTGTTTCCTAAATGCAGTATTTTTCTGCATCTCTAAGCTCTGGTGGTTCAAATGGTCCCTTGACCATGCTGGAAGGATCTCTAGACTTTGCTGTCAAGTTATGTATGGAGTGTTTACAGGATGTCATAACATGGTTAAGTCCAAGCCAGTTGCATGGAAGGAGAGCTCCAATCAGTTCTGATCTGGGCATAGTAGTCTGTCAAAGTGGTGCCACTCTTACTTTTGATGATACAATCTAACACTTGGTTCAGCTGGTGTTGGCCATAAAAGATATGCCACTGTCCCATAGGCTAGGGCACTTGAGTCTGCTAGCACATGTAGCTCTGGTACACCTTCAGTATTTCATGGCTTTAGACACCTTGGAATTCCAACCCTGTCAATTTTTTGTAAGTCTCTGGACAATGACTCTCACACACTACAAATTTCGGTCGGAAGCAGATCACCCCAGTCCGGTTTAAGCTCCCAAATTTTCGGCATGGCAATTCTGCATCTCACTGTAACTACATAATGCAGATTTGAAAAGTTATATTATTGAGGTTGTGAGCAAGTATTAAATGTACTCAGCAATTTAATCGTGTATGTATGGAGCAAAATACCTCTTAACGTTGAGAGTTGCTACATGAAATCGATTACACTACTACTAACCTTCAATTAGTACCTGTCTCAAGTTAGGAGAGAGATGTTTTACTCCATACTGTATTTATATCTGGTGTATGTCTGTCTTGATCTTACTGGATTTCAGCTTGCTTCGTTTTATGGCTGGCAAGTTTGATTTTGGTTGAATCTTGATTACATGAAATTTAATGCATTCACTTTGACATCTTTAACAACTGTTGTCCCATTTCTATTTTTGATGACAGCCATTATCATTTTGTGGATGTTGTGTGTTTGGAGTTATGATGGGATATATCATATTTGGACGGATTCGAAATTGGACTGACTTTGGATATCGATCTTCATACGTGATGGTCACTGATGATTATGCAGATGCAAGTCCTAATGGGTGATACAACAGACATCCATGATAGCACAGCTGTTTTGGTGAGTGCGTTGGAATCAAGATCTTTCACTTGGAAATCTATTCTATCTGTGACTGGATCCCAAGAGACCCTTCAGGTTTTAAGATTTTGAGAATTGTCATAGTCAATTTTTGTGGCAGTCTACAGATGCTTCGGAGCAAATGCTTCATTCGACCCAAACAGAGGTCTAAGTAAATGGTGGTTGAGAGCTAATTTTACGTAACTAACACCAAACTTTGGTTGTGTATATACAGCTTTCATATGGGTATATGCCAGGTTCAAGCACTGCTATATTTTTTATCGTCACTACTTTCCAGGTGCCCTGAATTTTGATGAAATTTTTGGCCAGTAACAACAAATTGCTTATACAGACTGGTCATCAGTGGGAAACCTTTAAATGCAGTGTCTGTCATTAGGCATTATTTACTTATAGTCTCAAATTGTCTGACAATGTGACATGCATTATGGGTTGAGACTGGGGTTGGGGGTGATGTAGGGTGGGCGATGGGGGGGGGGGTTCTACTGTACCTTTTGGTGCAAATATTACTGTAATGTTTTCTTTATTATTTTAATTAAAAACCTTACTAATTATATCTGAAATCTAAACAAAAGGGCAGTCTTATGTAGATATCTAAATTCCTAAGGCCAGGTAGAAAATTTTAATTAAATTGAATTCATATGTCTGATACCCTCTGCGGCTGGGACCCAGCTCCAGGCATTCTCCCAACCCATAGGTAGTTTCTACTCCACACAGAGGAAACCAGGCATGTAGTTATAAACAATTATTATTAAAAAAACTGAGTTTTTGTAACATAGGCCTATGTGGAGATTAAAAAAATACATACAACAAAAATAGCTATGTAGTATGTAAGAAACTTTTGACATATAAATTATCTATTATGTAATAGAGTGCCAAAATGTATTCATATTGGAGAAGCCATATTTTAAAACAAATTCTGGATGTCTGCAACAAAACGTGTTAAATTGTTTTTTCAAAAACTATATTTCCTAACTTCTTGATAAGAGTTTGTTTTGGGTAAATTTAACTCTAAACGCAAAATCTATAAATCTATCCAAAACGTACAATTTGAGATAAAAAAAATAGTATAACCGAATTTTAACGATATATTACTTTCTGGAAAAGGATAATGTACAATTTCAAAATTGAAATAATCTATTTTGTGATAAATTTGAGTCACAAAACTATTATCAATTATCTTAATATCCAAATCTAGAAATGTATCATGATAACAATCAACATCATTGCTCTTTAAAGGGATTTCTTTAGGATAAATTTTATTTGCAATTTCTTAGAAATTGTCAACATTTGGGCATGCAATATCATCAATATATCTTGAGACATACGACAATTTTTTAGCTAAATAAAAATCTGTTTTCATTAGATTTTGCATATATTCAAATTTAAGCCATGTTAAATATAGATCGGCAAGTAAAGGAGAGCATTTACTACCCATAGGTATTTCATGTATTTGTTGAAATATGTGAGATCCAAATGTAACAAATGTATAATCTAAAAGAAAATGAATTGCATCTATAAGTTGTCCTATGGGGTATGATTTCCAATTATTTTTCTTCTTTTTTTTCTGACCAAAAAGATGTTTTTTTTAAACATTGATATTTATATATTTGTGAGCAGAGTGTTTGAACATTTTAATAATTATTTTTTCCCAATATAAATTTAACTTTTTCAAGAGGTAAATTGGTATTAAGTGTTGAGAAATCAAAAGTATATATACTCTTAGCTTTCAACTTTTTAATTTTTGAAATAAATTCCATCGAATTAATATTCCAGAAACAATTGATACCTGTGTACCTTTGAATTTCAGAACAGTATTTATGAAAATGCTTTCTGATTGTAATTGAACAAAGAGTTATTTCCACTGATAATTGTTTAGTGCAACAATTAGATACGCCTGCTATAAATCGTGATTTGTAATGATTTTTGTGCAGCTTAGGAACACAGAATATTAAAGGATGCAAGGTGAAAGGGAAAATTGGCACTACTTACTCTTGCAAGTTAATTCTTTGACATAAAACGTTTCAATCAGCAACATTTGTTGTAACACTTCAATGAACGGTTTCCAGAAGTTGTTATTTTATTACTTTGCTTGGTATTTTTGGTGTTAAAATTGTGGGATTGTAAGCCACTTTATTCATGCGCTTTGGCTCTGACAGAGAGAAAGCATGTCACTTGATTAATTCAGCATTCATATAGCATGAACCTTGAATGGTAAATACATGTTACAATACTTTGAATGAAGTACAAACAGATTTAATCACACACAAAAAATGCGAACCAAATACCTTGTAAAACAGTTAAAGCTGGATTTTGCATTGACAATGTTACCCATTATTGTCATGCAGCAGCACTACCAGTGCAGCAAGGCTACAGGGTACCTCAAACCTCAACATCATGCGATGGTTGACACTAGGCGTGTGGCTATCTTATAAGCATCATGGTGTACAAGCGTATATTGAGAATTAAAAATTAAAGTAAAGACTGTGGAGATTAGTTTAAAAATTCCATAAATTCAGTTCTGTGAGTATAGTATGCAGCTCTTCAACCGTGAGCTGCAATGTGTGAAACACTTATTCACACACAAAATGCCCATTGTGTTTTGTTTTTAATCCCTGCTTTACCATTGTTTGAATGGTTTCTCAAGTGTTTCATAGTACTGAACCTGGAATTAAAAGGATTTTGTCAAAACACAAGTCTGTTCCAAGTTCCACAACATCGGTATCTTCTGCTGCAAAACAAACACCGCGGCACAAATTGGTGGAAGTGGTTAGGGGCTATTTTTTCTTCAAATACACAGATTCTGTGACGTCCTACCACACACATGCACATTCATATATAAATAAAATAAAATGAATAATTAAATAAATAATGAAAACCAGAAACGAAAAAAGAAACACAAAAAATCTGGCAAGGTTAATATTACAGTTGCCTTATATATTGTCCAAGTTTCAATAAAAGACACACACCATGGGCAGGCGCTCGTGAAAAAACAGAACAAAAGCCACAAGCAAAACAAAACAAAAACAAACAAACAAAACACACAAAAAAAAACAAAAAACAAAAAAAAAATAAAACAAAGAAAGAAAGAAACAAAGAAACAAACAAAACAAAAATAAAGTTTATGTTTGTATTTCTGTATATTTTCTACTTAGAAGACTGGTACAAGGACAGTTCATATACTTCATGAAAAGAGGAAAAAAAAATTTAAAACCTCAAACAAACCTTTTTTAAAGCTACCGCAATGAGGAAACCCTACACGATGTACATCACGATGTATTGTACACTTTTAAAAAAACAAATGAATAAGCTTTGATTGAAACAAGTCTGGAACAAGTTTGTTGCACATGATATATTCACCTTTTTATGTCTTGCGAAGTTTGACAGCATTAGTTCTGTGTATTTTGATACTTTTTTTCATTTACATAATATAATGCAAGCTACTTTCGGAATCTGTGCTGTTAATCAAGAATCAGTCGAATCATATTCCGTCGTTTTGACAATGCGATTCTTTCACTCAAAATGTACTTGGATTTTGTTGGATCGGTCCCTGTCCTCATTTATGTTGTCACTATTCCCACCTGCACCCAAAATTTGAAAATATTCAAATAGCTGCACTAAAGCTATTAAGTGTCTTTGAAACTTGGCTTGTGGACAAGTGTCTTCATGTACTTACAGGCAAATACTGAAACACTTGATATTGAAGTTCCGGTAATATAAATGTCACAAAATTTGATGTCCTTTCTCATAACGTAAAAAAGGTAGCTTACAGTGCTGTCCAACTGGAAATTTTTGTTGCAAAAATGAAGATTTCTTAGAGCACTTTCTCAACAAGATGCAAGAGAAACACCCACTTCGGAAGCATTTTGTACCATTTTTCAACAACTGTGTAGCAATATTTTGCACAGTGGTCCAGTTGGAGAGCCCTGAGCTTGTTTCTCGTGTAACACAGCAAACATAAAAAATGGTCTACACCCCTCAACAAAATTAATCACACGTGGAAACGTTCAAGACATACGCAGAGAGTCACTGGCCTAAATCTTTTGTTTTTCAAAATAATCATGACCCAAACAAGGGGGCTTTGGTAACGAACAATGGCCATGTGGCTGTAAGTCTATGTTCTGAAAAACAAACACGGACCTCTCACCTGTAAGGTCAACATACATGAATGATTAGAACAATGCCACATGGTAAACTTAAACCAGGATTTGTACATGGCTGTCAGTATTCTCAGGTTTATTATATCTGAAGGATTTATGCGTGTATATATTGGGCATGTTTGTTAGTCTGAAGATGGAGATTTCTAGCTGGTATTTGGTCTGCATACCAGAAGTACACAATATAATCTTAGCTACCCGGACGTGATCTCCGTATCGCCATCTAGTGGCAAAGCTGGAAAATATGACCGTGGTATCTGGCCATTATATTCAGGGTGCAAGACAAAAATATATAGCAACGACAAACTTGAGACTGATTTGGTAAAATGGGATATCCTTAGGCATGACAAATGCACCTCATGTGACTATGGAAGTAAGAGTTTACGGTATATTCACTGCGTATTGGCAAGGTTATTGGATATCCAATTACAAGGCAACTGTAAACTGATTTGTTTATTTACGTTTTTGGCTGTTAATATATATTGCTGAACCTCTGCAAGTGGAGAAGGTGAAATACATACAAACAAAACCCTTTCAGGGGGTTTTGATACAAATCATACCTCGAAATCATGTGAACAAAATCATATGAACAGCCAAGTAAATCAGATAATGAAGTTGTAGATAAAAGGCTTAAACGATGTAATATGAAACGTTGAAATCATACGAATAATTCCACAAAATAATAGAGACATCAAATTCATAAACAATAATACATGACAAAATTAACCATGTACTGAAGTCGTTAATTTAAGTCACAGGTAAACAAATGATATGTCAAAGTGCTGTAATCAAAAGTTGAATTCCAATAGTAGCATGAGACCATTATGTGTCCATATCATCGTCAAAAATCAGCTCAAGTCGAAAACAGTCCCAAACCTTGACAAGCCAATCAACACACACATCACCAGATATAACAGCAAGACTAAAATAGCCACCAAGCAATACATTATTTATTGAATATCTAAACATGAAAAGATGTCATGTTAACAACATAAAATGACTGTCATGAAAATAGAAGCAGACGGCACTTCTCAACAACGCTAGAGAAACTGCACTGAAAACCCGAGCAAACAAATAAAACCCATGATCTAAACCATGCAGTCAGGCATTCAATAAGCAAGGTCAAAATCCAGAAGCTCAAGGTAGACAAACAATAATTTGATGATTTTTTTTGTATCAGTGAACGAATTTGAAATGCTGTGTGAAGGAAAACATTTTCTCCTGACTTGAGACAGGTCCCAATAAAGGTTGGTAGTAGTTTAAATCGCAACCCTCAACTTTAATAAAAATCTTGCATCATACATGCATTATATAAAATGTCAGCGATAATTGTTAGTTTTACATATTTACTGCATCATTTACAGAAGAATGTGGACTACACCATTGTTTTGGTGAAATGGTGTAGACGGTACGATACCACCAGCACCAAGATATAACTTCATAACAGGTTGGCCACCCATTATAACGCATCCGACAAGGGTGTATTTAGGAAGGTGGCTGTTTATCACATACTCTGACATAAAATAGGTAGACTTGGATCTAAAAGGGAGTCAGACTTACATACCCTGTGCAACAAAGAATAAGTGATATTTTTTCTTCCATCTGAGATGGCAAGTATTTTAACAGCTGTTAAGAGATTGCTATGATGTGACCTCTTTCCAAAGTCCAGAGCTGATTTTAAGATATCACCCTGAACAGAGCTTCAACGACCTTCCAGGGGCCCCCACTATTCAGGAGAGGGGGCTCCCAAAATTGGGATAGGGTATCCTCAAGGGTTTTGTGCCTCCACAAACAACAGGTGTGAAGTTGTCCCCTCCCTCTTCCAGCATTATACTGTTAGCCCACTTTTAACTTCAAATATTGGCATTCAACATCTAACCTGAGTGTACCATCTGAAAAGTTACTTGCAAGCACTGCAATAGCTCGTTCTCTGCCCCTGAATACATATATAATTTCTCGGTACAACGAGTATTACATTCCCATATATTTTGCCTTGTTAACAGAGGTCATCCCTCCATTCAAATTCCTGATTCCAAAGATGAAAAAAGCACTACATTTACAATATCACTACATATTAGAAAGTTTCTGAAAAAATGCTTGAGGCGTTCAGACATTTTACACTACTGTAATACATGCAGCCGACTACACGTGAAAACAAGAGGGCTGTCTGAATAGCCAATCCACAGCCCATCCTCAGCAAACCTTGATACTTTCAATGAAAACACGTTCCATCCTGTTCCATGGGTACTTGTGCAATTTCAAACCATTGGCTTAATATAAAAAGAAAAATATCAAAAAATCTCCGTATCACTGGTGCATGACTGCTTGCTGGAAACAAATAGAGACACGCCTAAGGCATATTTACCAGGTTTCAAGTCAATCTGTCTGATGGTTTTTGGCAAAGAAGTCAAAAATATAAATTGCTCTTGCAATCCCCCATTGAATTATACTGTAATCAAATAGAATGTACGCATTGACCAACAAGTACACAAGCTGAAAAAAATCATTAAAAATCAAGGAACTGGAACATCAGCACCCAGTGAACAACTTTGATTTACTCTTCTGTGAGATATATTTCTACCATGTTTCAGCACAATCTGAGTGATGCTTTCAGAGAAGAAGCCTAAAATAACTTTAACCCACAAAAAAAATCATTTGAAAATTATAAATTTTACACTCCTTAAGTAAAGATGGTATACTTTTATCGCCCCGTGATGTAAATTTGTAAACCGCCATATGTTCCAGCCCCCTGAATAATGGAACCCCCTTAATCTTGTCAGACAGTTTAAGACATGCCATACCATAATCCAAGCATGGGACACCTGTGGCTTTCCACATATAAAACTTAGTAGCAGCAGAGAGCTTGGGATATGAGATACCAGAGCTGCCCAAACCAAGCACATAAGGTCTCGCTGACTTAGTACAGTTATGTACAAAATAGTCATAGAAATGTCAAATTTGTATGTGACACCCAGGATATCAAGGTGGTCCAATACGTTTATGGGTCTGTCTCCAGATTTCCAGACTGGTACTCATGAAATGTTGATTTACCTGCAGACATATTAATTTTTGTTTTCCTTGTTCCAAAGTTAAAGCGCCACCTGTCAGCATATTCAAAACAGATATTTATAAGTACCTGCAGACCGGCGACACTTAAAGAAAACAGAGTAATAATACCATCTGCCCATGCACATGGATTATACTTATCTCAACCCTTCCTCACACCCTGTTCATCAGACTGTAACTCAATCAGCAATTCATTAGTGAAAATATTAAATATTTGGGGGAAAGAATACTCCCGTGACAGCGTAACATGTCCCAGATGAAGGAAGACAATGATAATTAAACAAATATTTTTCCCACTGCCACATAACGCAACATTAGAGCAACAGGTGAAATCCCTTAAATCAATCTATGGACATGAGGATCGTCGGCCATAGGGCGAATCCAAAGACAAATCCATGAGATTATTACTATTGCTGAAAAGGGAACTTCCACACCTGGGCACACCTGCTGCTTCTGGGAATGGGGCGTTTTAAATGGAGTAAAGCAAACTTACACAAGCACAACTGAATGTTCTCCCCTTCGTATTTTCAGCTAGTGTAGAAAAACATTACCCACATTCATAAATTGCAACTAAACAATGACAACAAAGCCGAATACCGCAAAAGGCAGGGATTCAAGAATTACCAAAACATAAACAGTCAGCTTGCAATACAAGCTTAGAAGAATGTAAAAAAAATGTGATCTCACCGCTATGACCCCCAACCCACCCACACACACACACACTGGAAGTTTGGAGAAATTAAAAAAATGTTTATTCTGTGAAATTATGTCCAAAATTTAAGTGTTTCCTATTGCGACTGGTGATCCTATTTACAGCATCCTTGAGAAGCATTGGGATATTTTGTATGTAATTGTGAAATTTTGCAATGTGTACGTCCAAAGAACTATGTGATTCGTCACAGTCAGGCACTGCTTCCAGGCCTGTTTACCAGAGACTGGAACTACTTCCAAATTCATGCCATTGTTAACTCAGAGTGAACAGACTGAAGAAAATGTTCTTTTGTATGTCCAAAATTAGGAAGTATAAGAATTAAGAACTTTATATTATGAGAGTCAAGCTTTCTTGGAAGCGGAAATGCCCACATCTGAAAACAATTTATCAGTCCCTCATTATCTGTAAAAACATGTATGCTACCAGGTTACAAAATTTTGTTTCAACAAAAGCTGTTGCGGCGCTGTGTGATTGCATCTATACAAGTTTTCTAGGAGAGGCATGGCGGTTACACATAAAACTTAGGGATGAGGCGCCAGCACAAGACACAGCAGGATGTGTACTATAATAGGACGTATCGTCTGTGTAAAACGATCACGTTTATAAGACATCCGAGGAGAAAACGTTTTGCTGAAGCTACTTATCGCCGAAGGCGATTACTTCGGCAAAACGTTTTCTCCTCAGGTGTCTAATAAACTTTACAGTTTTACATACAAGCTACGTTCTATTCTTATTCCCATGTACCCCGTAATTTGTTGTGAAAAGTTGTCAAAATACTAGAAAAGGTGTAGGCCTACCTTCACAACTCAACCTGTGAAGTGTGCGTCACACGCAGTAGCGCGTTTTGAATATCTAATCCTACTTAACAGTTATTCTTTCCTCAGCAACGAGCTAAACGAACTAGTAAATTTAACTTTGCGACTAGTGGCAGCAATATTCTAATAATTGCCCACACATTCATATTAATGTTAAAGAAAGTAGTGAGATATAAATTACAAATTGTCATATTATGCACAAAAAAGAAAAAAAGGTCTAGTGCGCGGAGTACGGATCGAAGATGAGACACAGGAGTGATGCAGTGAAGTAGTACCCACACATGCCTCATAAAATATTTTTACCGGACCTAGCCACGGGAGGTACGTAAAACGCATGAGCACAAGCTAATTGTAGTTAAAGTGGGAATGATATCAGTTACTACCTGTCTGTTCATGCGATGCAAGAAATTGTCCACCTGAAAAGATTTGTATTCCATGAAGCCGCAGGTTGAATTGGATACAAATCTTTTCAAGTGGATATTTTCTTGTATCTGCTGAACAGATAGGAAGTGACGTTTTATCGTGTAATAGATAACATATACATATACTGAAACTTGCATGTGAAAAACAAAACAATTTATTTAATAAAACAACAACTTGTAAACTTGGGTACAATTTTCTTGCACCCATTGACCAAGTAGAAAGATATTGTATTCTGTTCTCTTCAGTTTCTTTCTCCGTGAGGTGGGCAAACCTTTTCTCCCCCATTTTCGCTGGACTGAGCAGACAATCGAAAAAGAGTCTGATTTATGTATACCCTTGATGGTGCTCATTAATATTCATCAGCCTAATCGCAAAACCGGTACACGGAAAAATATCCCTGCCCTCCCACTATGCAGGCTACTAAAGACGGGATACAAATTCTCGCTTATTTTTAAACCAATCAGAGAGCTTATATATTTCCTTTTACCGGATAAATGTATATATTGACGTAGTTCATGATCAGCAATTTTATTACATGTTGCTGCCCTTTTCATAAATTGGAACAGGAATCCGGAGGCAAACACTAAATGTTTAGGGATTGGACTTCAATTTTAACTACATATGAAAAAAGGAGAAAGGGTATTGACACAAGTTTGGCGGTTTCCATATTTAAAATGCTGTTAAAATATTCCGTCCACACCAGCTAGCGTATTTCTCTCAAGACAGTGTTGGGACTTTTGCCTTCCCTGGGGTGAAATATTCCACATTATAAATACTCTTTTAATCTTTGTCACATTTATGTTTTTCACTTCCTGGTAACTTCACATGTAGCTGAAACTAGTTTCAGCCATGTTGCATTATTTAACTGAAAGCAATCTTCAACTGTGTCAACACGTTGGCTTGGTACAGATTGTGGTGAAAAAGCCACCTACTGGACCTCGATATTATGGAGCCATAGAGCTGTACTTTTATTGCCTACATATCAGAACATATCAATTAGAACTGTAAGTTCCCTGAGACAAGTTATACGTTATCGTCAAGGAAAAAATATTGCTCTCACATTCTTGAAATATCGTGTTAATTTGGGAACACATGCCTGCAGGTGAATATGTGTTGGAAGTCTAAAATAACATTTCCTTGAATGAAACGTTTCAGTTTGAATGATGAGCCTGTGCCCTCTGAGGATTCCATTGAGCATTGTGGGTGGTGAAGAAAGCATTCATCAGGCCAAGTAATTTACGGATGTTCCCTTGTGGACCACAGTGTAGCATGTGTACTTTGAGGGTGGAGGTGTAAAAACCAGCATCACCAGCACTCAGTTTGTGGTTACAAAAGCTTAAGACTACAAATCATTATATTGTCTTTGCATGATTTATAAGACGTGAGAGTGAGAGACCATGGCCCGTATCAGCACGGCACAAGCGATTGTTTAAAGTGTAATGCTGTATTTTAATAAAGCCTATTTCCTTCTTAGAATTCTTGATCACTTCCCCGGTTGTATCTCCTGACGCCATTGTCTACTGCATTTCACTGCCAAGGATTATGCGATAAGTCTCTTTCTGGTTGTTTGTGACAAAATGGCAAAAAGCACGACAACAAATATCAAATTCAATGCAGTAATAATTTAATAGTCACACAATTCCCATTTAAATACATTAAACGGGATGTAACTTGCTGTTCGGCCTCCTTGGATGAAATCGAGGAAAAGATTACCAAAATTATTAGATTGTGAGATTATTTGAGATCCAATCCGAATCTTATGAAAATGGTTTACAAAATTGTTTGAAACTATGAAAATATATTTTCAGAAACCTATAGGTTCAAGATATGTCATATTTGACAATTGTGATGCTCATGACGAATCTCTACCCATTGAACTTCATCATCTACTGGAGCAACAACTCATTCTATTGCATGAAACAGATTTTTGTTAAAAAATCTGCTCGTAACATCGTGTATCTATATCAATAGAAAGTGATATTTATCATATTTGAACTGCAAAACATAAAAATGCCAGCATAAAAAAATCTCTCAGTTTAATACGCTATGAAATTTAAAGCATACTGTTTACAGATATTCCAACCCAAATAATTGACAAAATAAACGACACACATGCAGTTTGTGTGTGTGTGTGTGTGTGTGTGTGTGTGTGTGTGTGTGGGTGTGTGTGTGTGTGTGTGTGTGTGTGTGTGTGTGTGTGTGTGTTTTCTCGGCTGCAAGCTGAGAAATTACTGTCCTCTTTGCTACGTTTTTGTACATGTTAGCATGCTTACCTTAGGGTTACATGCATAAATGCATGTAAAAAAACAATTAGATGAGATCCTTGACAAAGTATGTATCGCATACCTCGATCAAGTCAGATCAATGACTCAGGCATTCGTGTTTTGTGAATTTGTTCATTTATTCAACTTTATTTTTATTTTGTTTATTTTCATTTAGTTATTTGTTTATTTCCTTATTCATTCACTCATTTACTTAATTTTATTATGTTTTTGAACAGCTTACAATTGCACATTCTCCTAAACAACTCGGCCGGTAGTTTCAAAAACACAGGAACACATGTGGGGCCTTTTTTTTCTTTCTTTATATGGGTGACCTAGTTCTCAAAGTCTTGGGGGTAACTTTTGTGTATTGTGATAACTATATGTCCTCAATGAAGGTTCAGTTAAAATCATTTTGTGTAAGATGAATGATGACCTTCTTATTTGCCTATCACTTTGAAAAAAGTCATTGACAGCTTTTGTGAAGGTACTTGATTAAAAACCTCATTCTACATCCTATACTTTGAAAAGTCGAAGAGTAACCGTGCCCCAACGTATGTTTATTCATCACTGTGATGCAAAATATATAGACAGACAGACAGACAGACAGACAGACAGAGAGCCAGCCAGCCAGCCAGCCAGACAGACAGACAGACAGACAGACAGACAGACAGACAGACAGACAGACAGACAGACAGATAGATAGATAGATAGATAGATAGATAGATAGATAGATAGATAGATAGATAGATAGTGTAAACTTCAACTCAATAATGTCCAAAGGCAATCACCATTTAGAGCAGGTCATTATGTGCACATGAATGCATTTTATCCAAGTTGTGTGGCAGAAAGTTGCACTTTACCATCAAATGCGATATTGTTCTATGTGACCAGCTTTGTATGACAATAACCAGTATCCTTACCAATAGATAAAATATAAAATTAAATGCAATGTAACATTGCAATTTAATAATGTTGCAATACACCAATCCATGTCCCTTTGTTATCAATCCACTCAGAATTGGATAATAATAATAATAATAATAATAATAATAATAATAATAATAATAATAATAATAATAATAATAATAATAATAATAATAATAATAATAATAATAATAATAATAATAATAATAATAATAATAATTCTGCGATCAGAAAAGACTATATCTAGAACAAACAAACAAATGTGTTCACCTTATTTCAATTGTTTATGTTCCACATTACTTAAGATATGAATTGTAGCACAAAATCCAGAACAATGGAACCTACGATTCATTGCACAACACCAGTATGCACCCAAAGCATGTACCTCAGGTTCACAAAACAATGTAACAGGACAGGATATCCACCAGGCAACTGCATTCAAAGTGAACGTCACCAGGCTCTGAAAGGGTTACCACAGACTGTGCTTAGTGGAAAAGGGGTGGTTACTTTGCTTTTTCTTTCTTTTTTTCTTTTCTTTTTTTTGTTTTGTTTTTGTTTTTGTTGTTTGACAGGAAACAAGAACAATTGAATTGTTCACTTGATTGCCCTGTGACTTCATAATAATTTAAACCCCGGCCACCAGGGATCATTTATTATCTAGGAGTCGACTATTTAAGCATATCATCAATTCCACTTAACTATATGATTTATTATGTGCACATTTTAACATTCACACGTGTGTCGGCGCGATATGCATTGGGTGAGGCCCCAGGGCACGAGGGGTGTAATAGGGGAGAGCAAGGACAGAAGCTTTTGCTGCTCTCCTGTAGAGGGCATTTCAGTCATTCAGGGCTTGAGTTGAGTATTCCCATTACTTTTCGTAATTATGTACGTAGCTAAAATGTTCACATAAAGTTTATTCCTAAAGCTTTAAAAGTAGCCTTTTAATTTATATATTTATATATATATATATATATATATATATACATATATATATATATATATATATATATATATATATATATATATATATATATATATATATATATATATATATATATATATATATATATATATATATATATATGCTGATTTGCATTGAAAGGATGCACACATGGGGTAATACCCGCCGCATTTATTCTGTAGGCGACCACATTTAAAGACGAAATTGTGTAAACCCACAAATACCAATGTCTATGCACAGATAAAGCAAAGGGAAGCATGCATCATGCATCATGCATCATTCCACACAATTACGAAGTGCAATTTTGAAGTTTTAATGAAATGAAATAATCCGACATAAATGTACTTACAAAAAATGCTGGCATTTCGAAATTCAAAACAAAACATTTCAGTCGTGTATTCCAGCATGTGAACCTCGATTGCTCGATTGTACGTAATGCGATAGTAATATGTCCATCTGGGTATCCACAAACCATCGAGATATTCTCTATGGACAAACTACACCCAACAGAGCTCTGGTGGGAGCTATGTCCCCGTGGTGTGTGGAAATCTCTGAACACGTTCCTTATTCCAATGGATATTAGATCCAAGGCTAATGATGATCATTCAATTACGATAGAAAAACTCGTGTTTGAACTGATTGTTTACATGCAACAATCACAGGGCTTTCAGGGAAATTGAATATCTACTTAAAACAAGCATCTAATTAAGCTGATCTTATTTCTGGAGATAACAATCCGTTATTAATAGTGAAGCTTTGGGAGCTTGTCTCCGTAGATTCCCTTATGCAAAGCGGCAAAGCTATATACTTTTTTCATTTTTCTCGTCGCCGTTGCCATATGCTAAGATGAAAGAGGATTATTACAAGCAAGAAAGTTCAGCAATCTACATTTCCGCGCCGGAAAGGAGCCAGCAACGTGGGTGTCATCCGGCACATTTATATCAATTAAGTTTGCGCTGCCTCACGGGCAGCTCCAGAAGGCGGAGTTATCGATTACTCTTGTCTGCCACGTAGTTACGGGCCAAGTGACTCTGAATGCTTAGCCTGACCTTTGTCGTGATGCTGTAATGGTATAGGCATGAGACACGAGGCAACAACCCCCAGTGCTTTTGAAACAATTTGATAGGAACTGAAGACAGGAAAGTGTATCTGTGTCCAGCCAGGAGTCATATGCTGGTAAGCTGAATATATGTTGTTTGAGCATGGTAATCAATACACCAATACCATGTACCTTTTAAACTATTACATGTTTTTTTTTCCGAAACGTCTTATTTCTCTCTGTTGGCGCACTAATGTAGACATTGTCAGGTACTGGATAACAGGAGGAAAGATGTGTGTAAATAAATAAATAGACAGATAGGGAGATTTCATATGACAACATCTTTCGCGTGATAACACTCATGCTCTGTATATACAAGCAATTTGAAATGTCGTTTGATGAATCTTTTCTTTACTTTTGCGCTTTGTCAAAATATGCTAATGACATATCAAAACCTGTCGAAATTATTTTTCATTGATCTCTAAATATTCTGACCGGAGAAATCAACTATGATGATATATTTATTTTCCAATCGCTTTTTTACAGTAACATATATTTAAACCTATTTACTTATATTTAACAATTTTCTTCTTCCTTTAGTGACAGCTTTACCTCCATCGCCCACAGTACGCTACGAAATTATGTTGACTTCATTTCATTATGAATGCCGAAAGCTTATACATATCAGTCTTTGCCATAAAGGGCAGACATGTCGGACCTTAAGTGACCAACAGTCACAGAGTCAGCACACATTACAGCTACAGCATATTGCTGCATCTGTTCAATGTTCAGTTTGTGCACATTTTGCTCACTTGGTTCTGTATCCTTTTCGGTCATTGGGACGGGGACATACCTAGATATTTCTGACAATTGATGTCGAGATAGAGTTTCCTGCTGAGCAGACACATGCTCATGCCCTGTCAGATTTGTGTTGATATATAAAAGGCAGTCTCTCATGCGAGTACATGATAATATGCGCGCTCACCAGCAAAGTTTAGGTCATAAACACCCCCCCCCCCCCAAAAAAAAAGTCCTGTGTGGAAAATAAGCAGATTTTATATGATTAAGAGAAAAGTCACAAAATTCGAGTCTGATCAATAGATAAATAGGTATCATGAAAAGTCCATTGCATCATTATTTTCATAGTTATTCAGCATTTATACGGGTGTGGAACCAAAGCAACGGAAGTGGTTTGTGGCTAACTATTGAAAACACGAACACGTCGATCAAAGAAGAATCGATGACTTCTAGATATGGATTGCAGTGTGTTCATTGGAATATCTTTGTGTAGTCAAAACAATCCAAATGTTCGTCTTGCTTCTGTTGCTTTGGATGCTTTCCTTGTCATTTTGTACCTGACTGTAATTTTGGCTTTCTACTATGGCGTGAAATACACAAAATTATATTGATAATTACCCGACCATTTAGCCCTTAATTAGGGACTGGAAGTTTGTCGATTAGTATGTGCAGCTCAGTTCAATATTTAGACATAAATAATAAAATTGTATTTGTGTCTTTTCGTGCACAACCACTTCCTGGTAGTCATTACCCTATTCCGCAGTCCGAACTCTTTACACTCCATAAGCTAACCTGTCACTGTCTAACCTATAGAATGTGACTCGGTTGGAGCCTACACAATATTGGTTTGTGCCTGCTCTCTTTAAAAAGAAAAACACTTTTGGGAAGAAAAATCTGAAGCATTTCTAAAACATGCAAATTGGGCCTGTTGTGCCCGGGTTGGCTTCGCAAGTTTTAATATTTTATGAAGCCAGCATAGTGGCAATGTCATACACCTGCCAATGACACAGCGTGTGTGCTCGGCGTTGAAGGCGAGGACGCAAAGATTATCAACATCCGGTCAGTAAGGCATGCAAGAAACACACATTCTAATGTGTGTGTAAAACGTAATAAATGTGCAGTTACATGGATTTGCATAGTACATGTATGTGTTTTAAATAAGCCTTTGTCGAGGGTACCCGGATAATGATCATGACTATACCTGGCGGTTATCCGAACCCTCAAATTGCTATCTGTGAACCGAATCGATGTTAAAAAAAAACATCGTTCACTGTCGACTTAAATACCACCGTTGCATGCAGTTATGTTTTTGCGAACTGCTTGGTGTCGTCAAATCTTGCATCGTTCAAAGTATCTTACATCGCAGCACTGATGCATCGTTTTGACTGATGTACGATGTATGATGCTTTGCTTGATATTTGTATCCTGGTGGGATGGGAGGTCCATACCTCTATATTAGGTGATTTTTCATAGTTTCACTTAGACATTACCTTATAAATTACATAATCCAGTCATTTTTTTTTTTAATTTGCCATACCACAGTTTGACATAAGTATCAGCATTATAAATCAGATCATTATGGCTATTATTCAACTGTGATTCACTTGACCAGCCAGCTGACCAGATTCACTGGCCATAATATAAAATAGTATTCAATTATATTAAAATGGGCTTAACTTGTTATGAATGACCATGGTCAACACTACAGCAAGTCGAAGGCTGACACAACGCACAAGGTCACGGCACTGACACCGTCGCGTTGTAAAGTGTTGTGAGCGTTCCATAATTGAATGGAAATGTTGTTTCGGGTCTATCACAGTCTATTAATCAAATGTTGTGAAATTATGCAAGAATTTTGAGAGCGCTGTGCAGCAATCCCGGTGTGCGGGTTATCGACTTTTTAAAGACATGATCCCATTAGGCCGTGTTTTACGGAGACCTAACTGATTTACCTTCAGTCGCTATAATAATGTGTTACGCAATTGTTCATCTATGAGATATCCCTGTCGATGCTAACCACATTGGTCAGTTTCAAACGTTTTGAATCGTTGTGAATTATCTGCCCCCCCCCCCCCCCCACCCATACAGAAATGTGAATCTGAACTCAGCCGATTCAGGCTTGACTTTTTTTCAAAGCGACTTTACATTTACAGAATAAGGTTTTTCAATTTGCAGCTTGGATCTTCCACAATACATATCCTGATAACTTTCCACTGTTACCTTGTATCCAATTCATGAATCGAATTTGTTGAATTTTTGAACGATATCAACAATGCACAAGAAAAAGTGCAATTTTGTAAAGACCACAAATGTATGCATGTTGCCATGTGTGTGCAATGATCTGGCGAGGACGAATGGCAAAATTGCAAAACAACGATTTCGCCCCTGGCTTCGATATTACTCAACTTCGAATTTTGCAACTGCAGGTATAAACGCACAAGGTGGTCATTCTCTTCCTGTGCCTGAAATAAATTCAGCTGACGCTGGGGATGAAAACAAACCATTTTTATGTCTAATCAAACAGTCGGAGATTTTACAATGGATATTAAGTTCCTGTAATGCAAAATAAAGTAAGAATCGTTGAGAAATGCTGTCTTGTGTCTGACCGAACAATCGACTTTTAAAGTCTTTCGACGCAGCTAAAATTCGGGCCAGAAAGATTACGTTAAGAGGCGACACAGAATGTCAAATTACTGTCATTTTCTAGTTCCCATGGTGAATGGATTGAGGTTAGACAAGCACAAAATATTTTTGCGTGTCTCAGCACGCAAACTTCCAATTTGAATTGCCGAATTAAATCCAAGGATTTGGAACGTCGGCAAATTTCAATGCAAACTTGACCTATCCTTTAATATAGAAAGGCTTCATGTGAATGGTTTGAATGAAATGCGATTGATTGCCTAAGATTAGACATAATAATTGCCATCCCTATGAATCCTTGGTAATCACTGCGTGAAAATTCAAAAACATCTTTCGTGTAGACTAACCACACATCAGTTCACTTCATGAAGGGTAGTCATCCCTCTATTGCAGGTGAACTTTTCACTTTAAGGCTCGCAAATGACAGCACAGTTTGGCTTCCTTGAGTTTTCTTTGTTGCTATTCCGAATTGCTCCAGTAACGCGGCTCAAATAGCTGCCTGTCATTTTGTGTGATTATGTATATAGGGATCAAAGGGCAAACTGGATACCTCTACGAAAATGCCAAAACAAAAATCCATATTTTTACAAATAGCATCTTTGTATGAGTTCTCCAGTCGGTAATAATGTTCAGCAAATGATCATCGGACTCCTACAAAATGACATTAAAATGCTCTTCATTTTTAAAGAAAGTCCATGTATGTAGGACTCAATTATAAAAATTGCACATTTTGTTATCTCTATGAATGTCTTTTGTCTATCACGTCACAAAAAGAAGTCGAATTTGTCTTAAATTCCCAATATAAACTTGTGCCTGATGCGCACTAAGATTTATAATTGAGGCAAAAGAAAACTAGGTAAACTACTGACTGCAACTATGCTCTAGGCCATGCTGTGGCGAGCATCTTATACGTGCATGGCTGAGGTGTTATTGTAATGGCTAGGCAGTATAAAGTGAGTTACATCTGTAAGTCTTGTAAATATTACTTCAATACAGGCTCATTTTCTGTCAAATGTATCCATGTATGAGGTGTAGCCAATTCATGAGCTGTGGATTTCCTGAAGATCCTGATCTCAGATATGATGCATAGATACACTAGTTATGTCATTAGTCAGATAATATTGTTGTTAAGGGTTCTTATCTCAGCTGTGAGGCATAGATGCACCTGCTTTGTCGTCAGCCAGGTATTATTATCCCTAAGGAGTCCTGATCTATTGTTCTCGGAAGGCATGCAGTGGTAATGCAATAAATCAGGTGTACCTGTTCTCAAGGAATCTTGATCACAAACAGTTGTACCTCACGGGCCTTGATTCAAAGATGAGCAGTTACTATTGTTGTCATACAATAAATGACTCACATATGCCTCTGCGGAGCCTTGATCCATGGATGACCTGTAACAGTTGTTTTTGTACAATAAATCACACACCCATGTCACTATGGAGCCTTGATCCATGGCTGATCTGTGACTGTAGTTGTTATACAATAAATCACTCGCACATGTCACCATGGAGCCTTGATCCATGAATGTAGTTGTAGTGCAATAAACTAAAAGAATGTCATTCAGGAACTTTGATTCCGCATATCAGGCATACTTCGTTGGTTATGTCCTCAGCAAATTGCCTCTAGGAATGAACTGCAATTACAGTGGTTGTATCGTCTCTCGGGTATACTTGTCCCTATGACAATGGTCATGCCATTAGTCAATTGTGCTTGGCCCTACACACCCTATTCAAAAGTCCCTGTCACATTTGGAATACTACTGACCTCTGGTGGCAGAAACCAGAATGAGGCTGTGGGGGACACCAATTCAGATCCCCATTCAATTGCATGTTAAGTTTGTTTACTTTGCTAGCTCATATCTATTATTAAAACATTTTGAATATAATCATTGTGTTATCCAGTTAGGACAACTCTAGGAATACAACAGTGACGGGAAAACAGGTTTTTAGTGTTTTTGATCCATTGTTGCAAAAGGTACTGTGATGTAGTCTGTTAAAAGGAAATAAGTTTTTATGGCAACACATTTCCTCAATGCTGGTGGATTTAAGTCCCTGATACTGGAAATAAATGCCGACTCAGTAAATAAACTGCATTACCGTGTTGATATGGCACTCGCACATAACTACCTCCATTGAATCATTCTTTTATAGGAATGGGGATTTGGTCGAGTGGATATGTGTGTTTCCCATTTCAGCTAGGCGACTGGTGCCAAAGGTTGCAGGTTCGAGTCCCGCTCGTTCCGAACATTATATATATATATATATAGTGTAGAAAGCCATGATCCAATACTAACGTTTCATTGCATTTTTAAGTCCTGATTAGAAAGTTAGGTCTGCACTGATCAGTTTGCTAACATGTAAATTAAGTTTTACAATAAATATACCTGTGACATATAATTATATATCATTAAAACCCCATATTTTATTACACTGTTGCTGTTGGAAATTCCTAGAATGTATAGAGACTCAACTCAGTTATTCTGGCTTTGGTCCCAAATACAGGGTATCAAAATTGCAGTGAGATGCATACCATTGCCAATTAAAAAAGTCCAAACACTGAAGATTTCTCCTCTCATGTTGCACTCCTAGAGTTTTCGTAACAGAATAATACAATGGTTATATTCAAAAGCGTTTTAATAATAGATATGAGATACCATTTAAGTAAGCAAATTTAACATGCAAGTGAATCGGGACTTGAATTGGTGTCCTCCACAGCCTCATTATGGTTTCTGCCACCAGAGGTCAGTTGTGTTCCAAATATGGCAGAGACTTTTGAATAGGGTGCATGGATGAGCTGTAGTTACATTGGTTATGTAGTCAGTCACACTTGCCCCTACGAATGGGTTATAGCTATAGTAGTTATGTCATCAGTCATGGTGGTCCTTCCGTATGGGATATGGTTACAGTAGTTTTAAAGTATATTTGCGTCTAAGAATGGGATATAGTTACATCATTTAAATCATAAGGTATACTTGTGTCTAAGAATGGGAAATAGTTACAGTGGTCATGTAATAAATTCATTTATGCATGTGTCTCTTAATCCTAGAGATAAGCTATAGCCACAGGGGTCGTGGCATCAATCCGCTGAACATGCCACGAGGTGTGTTGATACGGGGATGATCACAGATACTACTGTTGCGGTTTTCAACAAATCAGGTAAATATTCCTGGAATTAAGAATTATAACAATTAGGAAGCTGTGCTGTTTCAAGAGTCTTGATCTGGAGCGTAAGATATAGCTGCAATAATTACTCAGGAAGTCAGTTTTACACATCTTCAATATACCTACTTTGGTGTAGTCGCAAAAGGTATTTAACTTCAGGTGAATAGATAATGGCGCCAATGGTTTTAGGTGCACGTCCCTTTGGGTAAGAAATATGTTCTCTGAGTAAAAAAGGTTCCTTATCTTTAAATAATAACCTTGTCCCACTCTTCAATGGGCGATATTGCGAAAAAAAATGTTGACTGGCGTGCACGTTTGGGTATTTAGTAATTATTTAATAAATTTTATGACCCATCTCGCACAAAACATGTCTTTGTTGATTCTTTGTAGAATAGGCTGCAGATGTAGAACTGCATCTGGTTGTGTTTGCCCACGAAACCTCACCCAGAGGTGAGCCGATAAAGAAAAGCTTCAACATAATGATGGCAAAATGGTAACCTGTAGTAGTCGCGCATACATCCAGCAAATGAATGTTTTAGTTTGTGATAATTACTTGCAAAATTATGTAAATTACAAAAACAAAAGAAAAACACACAGAAACGAAATATGCAGGAGGTACGTGATTAGACACTACTTAGAAGCAACCAGGGGGATTTAACGCGTGATTCGTTACTGACGGTAGAACAGCACAAACTGCCTGCTGATGTATCAAAGGACAGACTGCCAGCAGCATCCTAATGATGACTGATTGGACTTTTTTCCGGTAAACTACAGCCGGCCGGTATGGGCAAGGCTATGGTTGTATCACATGGCGGCAGACGTGCTGGTTGTTGGATTAGCTCCCCCATGCATGCATCGCTGGGACAGAGATCGATGTACCATGGTCGTTGTTTTGTAGCTCCCCGCACCGTGCAAGAACTGGTGTTGCTCTGACTAATGTGCTGATACATTGTTTGCGAGGCAGCGTCTGAAATCTGTTGTTGTGAGAACTTGGCACGGACTAAAGACAATTGATTTCCGTCTTGTAGGGAGGTATTGTAGTGAACGACAGCCTTGGTGAATAGTGAACGCCTTTTTGGATTTAATATCGAGGATAGACATCGACCGCTACCAGCACACATTGTAACCACAAGGCTTTAACATGGCTGTTCATCACACGGGCAAAACACTGTAGCATCTCAAAGGCGGCCCAATAAACATATGAAAGAGACAGAAATTTTTAATGAGTTCAATTGGAGCCGAATGCCGTCGTGAAATCACATCCATTCTATCTCCTTTGCCATATGTGACGAGAATGTGCAGAACGCGGGGTACAGGATAACGCAGTGCTTTATACACCATGTGGGCCTGGAGCTGGTGGACCTTAAAATAGTACGTAAAACGTTATCTTACCTCGAAGGTAAACAAGCGTAAACATGTCTGTAGACCGTGTCCTGGTCGATCTTACCAGAAAATGTACATTTAATATCATGGAGGGTCGATACGTTCGTCGCCTGCAGAATGTCACAAGCCTGAGGCCTGGCACTGTAAACTGAAGGCCCGTTGCCCACAAGTGGCAAATCATATATATATATATATATATATATATATATATATATATATATATATATATATATATATATATATATATATATATATATATATATATATATATATATATATATATATATATATGATACAGATAAAAGACTCGTTGGCCGTAATCAGCTGAACATACCTTTGATATATATAACACAAATCGAAAAGAGAAAAACAAACCACACTTGTAAATCCCTGCATTCCAGTCAACTTTATCAGAAATAATGGAACATTACACTACACTACTCACACACAGATATATATATATATATATATATACATATATATATATATATATATATATATATATATATATATATATATATATATGTGTGTGTGTGTGTGTGTGTGTGTGTGTGTGTGTGTGTGTGTGTGTGTGTGTGTGAAAATGCAACAATCAACACAGTTATTTGTACGGGGGGGGGGAGTCACATACTCAATATCAGGGTGGGTGTTTGCTCGGGCATTTTTACACAATACACTATTTTAATCCTACACCAGATGTAAAAAAGTACCCTTTTTTAATCCTGTAGTATGTTGAAAGGAGTGCTGCATTGGTGCATTTTGGAGACCAACATTCCAATTTCAAAGAAGTATAGCATATTCTTACTTCCTACAAAAACTCCACCCAAAGAACTTACTAATTATATCCTATATATCCAGCTTATATCCAAGATTTATACATTTGTTTGAGAAATGAATAAGAAATTCAGTTCACACAAATAATTGTTACCCCTATCCTAATCCAGCTGTGTTCATTTTTTGTGGGGTGGGGTGGGGTGGGGTGGGGGAATTGGTGTCCCCCGCAGCCTCATTCTGGTTTCTGCCACCGGAGGTCAGTAGTGTTCCAAATATGGCAGGGGACGTTTGAATAGGGTGTATCACTGAGGGGGATCCTTGGGCTTGGTGAGGATACACTGCTGTGTTTCTTCCTTGGTGATGGAGAACACAGTGCCTGGCAGAAGTAGGGTGTACCAGGATGACAAGGAATTCCACATCAGAGAAAAACCTCCCGTGCACGATAACCAGTGTCTCAAATCATCGGCACGCAGCCGTGACTGGCAAGGTGCTGAAGGAGCTGGAAGGTGATGTCAGGCAGATATGAAGAACACAACGGAGAACATGCAGTTGAAATGACCAGAGGTTGGGCCCTTGACCTGTGAACTGTGTGAGGTGGCAACTGACCTGGTGGTAGTCCTGTTGGTCTGTGGGACTCTCTGTAGTTGTGCGCACAGTGGATCCCATCTTGCTATAGTGCCGGACTCTCTCTTTGGTACCCTCTGCTGCGCCCTGTCCTCCCCAAAGGAAGGCACAGAAGGACAATGGAACTCCGTGATGGAGAGAGACCAGGAGCCTTCAGAGGCTGGGCTTGCACTGGGGCTTGTACTTGGCCCTGTGACCAATCCTGCAAGGAAGCCTGGAGCTGCGGGAGCATGAGCCAGGACCTGTCTGTTAATAAGTTAACTACGAACTCCCAGAGATGATCAACTGCACAACTGTAGCTGGAGGCTGGGCAAGCACAAAAGTCATACACGTTCAGAGATATCACTAAATGATTTGGTTAAGTGTCGAAATGATTTAGGAATATCACCAAATATTCAAAGATATCACTAAATGATTTAGTGATATCGCCAAATAGGATTAAATGTCAAAACGGCTTGCCATAGGCACAACAGATACATGTATGCAGCAAGTTTGCGTGTCCGATAAGAGCCTTCTGTGCTAGTTGTCATATACGGTCTCAGAAATTTACATTTTTTAATATAATTTATGGCATTGCATGGCCACCGCTTTATTCTGAAAGCTTAGTTCACTTACACTAATTATGCATTATTTGAAATGATGTTCTTGTTCCATCGGTTTGTATCCATGGAACGAAAGATCAGGAAATATAGAAATATTCACCCGTTGTCTGTCGTTAATATGAGACAACGAAGAGCTGTCCGAGATGCACGTCCGAGTATTTCAGCCGCCGAAAAGTGTTCTTTTGGTTATCCTCTGACGACTCGTAATCATTTTTCTGGCTTATGTGGTCTTTTCCAAAATTATTCATTGAACGCGTTTTTAGAAAATTTAGGATAAAAAGAAATGGTTCCATGTTTCAGTATTTACATTTTCTACATATGCCTGTGACAGGAAAGGACATGGTGAGTATCGACCTTGGCTGACGGGTTTCGGGTATCAATATGGAAGTGTTGCAGGACATTTGACTTTTTTAGATAAATATACTTTAGGAGAATTAACAATACAAAGCAATATTGACTCTTGTAATTAAGACAAATTTACATCAGAAGATGATCATACCACATTTGCTGATCTTATTATGAGGTCACTGCTGCTTTTGTGATTCCATGTCACCCAGAACCTCCTATTTCTGAGCCGCCTCCGGTAAAGTAGAAGAATATTCTAATCAGGCAACTTTCGCGAGAGCATTCACTGCCATTGCTCAATTTTCTTAATTGTGTTTGAACTTCAATCGGAGGGCCTTTGTCGGATACGCCAATGTATTTTCATAAAGATAACCTTAACTGCGGCGCCTTCAAGAGACAAATATCAAATTTGGACGAAAGCCATGGTAAATTACCCGTTTTATGAAGCGCGTGTGATTAGACTTTTGTGGGGGGACAATATCAGAAAATGAATCTGTTGATTCTTCATGATTTTGTAGAGGTGTGGAACGGAGGGCAAGCATAGTTCAGGTGTGTTTATTCTCTCTCTCTCTCTCTCTCTCTCTCTCTCTCTCTCTCTCTCTCTTTATATATATATATATTTGTCCCTCTGTGTATGTATGTATGTATGTATGTATGTATGTATGTATGTATGTATGTATGCTGTACTGGGAGCATGTTTGTAGATATCGTTAATAGACCTTTCACTCTGCCCATATAAACTATGATGCACAGTTAACCATGCAGATGTAATACGAATTATAGTTGTCAAGGTGTCAAACTCCCTTGACTAGCGTAACACTTGACATATGGTAATTTTCATTGGCAGACAGGTATATCAGATGAAAGTAGGAACAAAGATAAGATTAATGAAGTTGCTGGAAGTTCAATCTTGCCCCGAGTCAACAGTTTCTGTTGGCTTTCTGTGTCGCTCGAAGCGGGCGGAGGGCTCCGATGAAAACTGTCGACTTCGACATACACACGCACACAAAGTCAAGTGATCAGAAGCGCATTATGAAGCCCAGGGAATATCAACCAGGAGTACAGTGGATCGATTATTACATACATGCATTTGGAATGGTCTCTTATGCTATGGAATGAGTCTAAATGTTTATGTGCTCGGAGCATCGTCCCGACTGCCATGTTCAAGGCTGCTTAAAGGTACATTCAGTAATTACCTATTTTGTGTGGGTATAACTAGTTGGCAATTAAGTATGATGGAAGTTACGGTAAAATTATTTAACTTTGTTTCTAATTGAATACAGATAAATCAAGTGAATCATTAGATTATTTAAGGTTGCTTGGTCCGGTCCATCCTTGATTATTGAACGGTAAATCACATTAAGCAACACAATACCTGTATAAAATTTGGTGCACAAGATTCATTACTGAACAGAGTATTGTTGGCAGACTGCGGGAAATTAACAACATCGTGACTGTAAGCACATGATCGACAAATTGAGTCAACATCCGTTCTTCATCTGTTTTACTTCAGAAGATCATCCTCAGCGCTGTATTTTTCATAACTGAAGCCTCCTGTTCAATTACAGAGGGAACCCTGATCTTGTTCACGTAAGAGTTGATAATCAGTGATCCACCCACCAACAAAGCAGAAACTGAAATACAAAGAAACTGACAGAGGTCCAAAAATTAACGAGAAAACATTGCGGGTCTGATTCAATATGGTTCAGTTGTGTTCTTTTCTTTCAGCCGCCACATTGTAGGCGCACAATCCAAAAATTGCGGTTTATTCTTTCAAACTTCAGCACTTTCGTTTATGATTCTACTTCAAGTTATGTCAGTCATAATTTCACATTCATATAGATTAAATATTCCATGATTCATAGGCAAATGCACAGCTACATGCATAAGATAACATAAGCTCTGTGGAAATTAGTAATCGTGACTGACTCCTGTGCATCAAATCGAAATAGAAACATCATGGGAGTTCTTGCATATACCAGGTAACCTTTATAAATGACTGATGAATAGGGCATCAACGTTCTGTCACAGTGAGCACTATCTTTATCAGGTTAGGAAAGAATCCATCTATACTAATCGATTACAGTAAATGCATTATGGATGACACCTATTCATGTCGTATCGACTTACCCACAGCGGACCCACAGTGGTGCCACTCCAAGACACATGCAAGGATGCCATCAGCTCTCCTAGGAAGGCCAAATCATGTTTAATAGCGTCGTTTAACTGTAATCAATAACTTGTATGTTCAAAAGGTACCCGAATGTCAAAAATTGAACACACATTTCTTTCACGGGCTCACAGCGTACACAACATCCTAAGTCACTACATGCAACAGATCTGTCAATGAAGAAAGTTTAAAATCTAGTATTTGACTACTCACTGTGTTTCATACAGTGGTGTCTGCGTTGTACCTTATTTATTATCCTTTCGGCCACCTTTTGGTGCAGGCACAATCCCGAAATTATCCTATCAGTAGCACAGTACCCTATGATTTGCTTTGATAATTCATAGACAGTTTTTTTCTTCTTTCGATGATATAACAAACTTATCAAAATAAAAAACTTCGCCTGTATGGTCAGTAGAATTTCCAGCCAAACAAAACGTCCAACTGATGCAATCTCGACGGAACATAGCGTTTATAGAAAATCTATGCAAAGTAGTGTGTATTGAGGTTCAAAGGGTGTCCTTTCAAAACGGGTCCAACTGAGACTGTGTTGTGCGCTTTTATCGCTCGGTTCGCCACCCGTAACCCCACACAATGTAAAGCATCTTTGCAAGACAGAACAAACTATAAAAGATTATTTGCTTCATAGCAAATCAGTGTGCGTGTCTTCAAAGCATATTGGTATGGCAATAGACAACTAGTCCATAACACAGGAGTAGAAGTTGGAACGGCATCTCTATGATAGCTTTGAAGTGATTTAAGGTTTAAAATTTCTAATGGTGCTACTTAGCATAATTAAAATTGCTGCAGCTTTTGTTTTTAATTCATTAGGTGCGCAATGGTCAACAATCCCCTAGTAGAAGTTTGAATGATATCTCTATCTATTATAGTGTTACAAATATTCAAGATTGAAAATTTCGAATACTGCTAATTTGCATAATTTAAATTGCTACAACTTTTGTTTTAGATTTATTATATGCGCAATGGTCAATAACCCCCTAGTACAAGTTGAAATGACATGTCTATTTATAATAGTTTTGAAGATATTCAAGATTTAAAATTTCAAATGCCCCTGATTTGCATAATTTTAAACATCTTCATTTTTCTGCATGAAAACGTCCAACTCCTTGTATGGAGCTATAATCATGCCAAGTTTGGAGTTTCTATGTACAATAGTGTCAGAGAAAAGTGTCGGATAAATTCACTGGTAAAGAAGAAAGAAAGAAAGAATGAATGAATGAATGAATGAATGAATGAATGAATGAATGAATGAATGAATGAATTTCCGGAAAAACAGAAAAGTGTGTGGTGACACACACACTTTAACTATGATGTTATGCTTTCAACTGAATATGAAAACCATAATGCTACATTGAGATTTTACTCAACAGTCTTTGTAACGTTTCAAGCCAGGTCTAACCAAAAGAGGCGACTGGGAAAACTCAATTGAGTTTGTCGCACTTTTTCAAGCTGTCGACGTTTTACAGGTCTAACTAACAGATAAAAAAACCCGGAAAACCCAATGTATCGTTTTCCCTTGTCATAATCAAATACCTAAACCTGTTTGGTTCTTCAGAGAGCAGTGTTGTGGCAGGGTTTGGCAAAGAATCCCAAAATACAGGACAACTGCGAAAGTACTTCCGATGAGAAACCGAATATGCAACGGTATTTTGGGAAACCTTTCGTGATTCCTGTGAGTCCCTTTAGAGTTCTTTGGGGGACCTTTAAACCTTGAAAATCACCAGCCAAAAATTATCAGGGGATAATTTTTAAAACTCCTTGCCATATTACTGTCGAAGTAGCCAGAACATGTAGTTGGCTTTGCTGTCTGGCAGATATGTTGCGGATGTGTCTTGGTGGAAATTAATGACAGTATCCTTACGTATCTTTTGCCATGTCTTCACTCGTTTCGCTGTCTTTTCATTCTCTTTAACTAATTCATCCGATAGAAAATGAGATGAAATTATGAAAATTAAGTAAAACATGCCAAAAAAATTATACAATTATACACACATAATTCTGATTATTTCAGGAGTATATATACATATGTGTATGTGTATTGGTGTGGGTGTGGAAGTAGGTGTGACAGACATATGACAAACCCGTATCAACTGTGTAAGACCCTTTTGTCTCCTGACAACATGCAAGGTTGTTAGAAGAACATAGGGTTGGGGGGGGGGGACTCTTAAGATTTTTTCCATTGAGAATCCTCACAATTTTTGTAAAAGCTTGGTTGTGTAAAAATTGAATGCAATCTGCCATTATGTGATAATGAACATTTATCTTTGCAGAATGATCTTGGAGGATCGCATGGAATGATAGGAGGCGCTGGATATTTGTTCCATAGCATACCCACGCTCTCTTCCCTAGATGCCCACCCTCGATGCTGCTTTTGGGTGCCACAACGAAACCCACTTCACACAGAATCTAGTCCACCAGGGGCATGGAGGCAACACCACAGCGGGAGCATTGGTGTCACCAAGAGATAAAAATGCGCTTTTGTACATTGTGGTGGTACTACTGTTTTACTCCACCGGCATCATCATTGGTATTATCATATATCTCAAGCGAGAAAAGGCTGAAATCGCTGAGGAAAAGATTCTAGACGATTATTTCCGCGGGGCCGATGATTGGGATAAATCAAAAAGTTACCGTGTAAAACAAATCAGTGAATTATTGGATCAAATATCAAAAAGGAAAGAAATGTTGGGAATACCTCAAGAAGGGATGTACAAATCTACCAGTAGTGTTGAAATAGGCAAGAAACAGACACTGGTCAAATATTCACCGGGAAGCATACCGGTAATACATGTGTCTCATGTATGACGTATGCCTATTATGACCAATCACGTTTATGATAGGACCATGCACATTGGTTGCGTGTGTCATACATATAGATCGAGCCCATATATGACACTTGTGTACATACATATTTGTGATATCTATTGCATACAAATGGTAATTGTATATATATGGTTTCATTTTTAGACTTTTCAACTCCATATGATATTTACAAAGAACACAATATGTGCAAAATTTGCAACGCACAAACCAATTTAGAATATTATAGGCAAAATACGAAATGACTACATATTAACATATCAACTTATATACAGTTATTACAAATTGCAGCTGCTTCAGTTACCTTGTATATTCCCGTGTGATATGCCCATAGTTCCAGGAGATTATGATCCCACATATTTGTGATTGTATGTATTTAAATTACAGAACAAAACAAAATTAACCCAATAGTTACAATCGAGAAGATAACATAACTGGAATAATGGTAATTGTAAAAACTCTTAACATTGATTATCTCCCCACAAAATAGTTCCCAGATTTATTCAATTCCAGCAATGCTCGCAGATCGAACAAATATAGCGATACCGTCAAATTCTATTTGAAGTTCAATCAAGTAAAGCTTTCCACTTTATCGGTTAATCAAGTTTTGCCAGGCATAACGTCCTTGCCAGGATTATCCCGAAGAATAATGGTGATGACAGTATAAGTCCACTTTTAGCACGCACAGCAGGGAATACAACTTACAAAATTTTATCCTGAGCCCAAGATCACCGCGTTTTTGTCGCGTCACCAAATTCAATTTATCTAAAAGACGCAGCTAATCGTGACATTTGAATACACACTACTGTTTAAGATCTGAGACACCATGGCCAAAGACACAAAGGGCACTTATAAATATGTTTTTATGCAGCGGTTCGACTGAATACCTATGACGCTCACTTTCTCAATTCTATAGGACATGCTCAATCGTAGGTATTTTCAACAGTTACAAAAATACATTCGTATTTTATATATTACCTCGTATTGCCATGACGACAACGGCATGATTGAAGTTGCTCACGTATTTTGGGTCACTGTCTATGCAACATGAGTTGTGGAGCGACACAGCAGTGTCATCCAGCAAAAGCTTTACACGTATGCTGTAAATCTATCATATCACCGTATCCTTGTCTCTACATTAAGTTGTTTAAAGGCGTGGTTGAAGCTGTACATATTTACATGCATTTATCGGTGTTCTACAGCAGGCCCATGTGACAGTCAGAAGCTAGAGACGCGCGCAAAGCAAAACAGCCAGCCAAGTGCAGTAGAGAGTGACGTGTGACAGTAGGTTATTTTTTTATTCTACAGATGGTAATCCAGTTCTTTTGATAACAACTCATACTGGCAATTTTCTTCACGTCAATAACATAGTAGTGAAAAGAATGTAAAATTTTGATGTGGTTTTGCCTATCAAGTTTAATCTATTTGTATCATTGATATTTACATGTAATTGTTCCACGCAATTTCAGATAAAATACTATTTCAATATTTGATTATGGACTCCGCTATTTGTGTATATTAGTTTGTTAGCGGAATAATCTGCATACTTGGATGTATGTATATATAAACTGATTTTTAAGTACTGCACAGCAGAACAAGGATATACGTCGTCCTTGTTTTCCATTAATAGGCAGGTTCAGTTGTCATGTACTTTTCCACAAATCTCCTGTTAACCAACAAATTAAACAGAATAGTCAATCAGACAAATTATTCATTGTCGTTCCTGTCACGACTTGTAAATTTAGAGCTCAAGGGAAAAAATCTGTGCATTTTCGTATGAGAAGAAAGACAACAGAAATAGCAAATGCGTGTGCAAAATGAAGTGAGTTTTCACTGCTGATTTGCATCGATTCATTGTGTCTGGGTGAGAACCCAGACATTTTGTCTCAAAAATTCTTTTTTCTTTCTTTCTTTCTTTCTTTCTTTCTTTCTTTCTTTCTTTCTTTCTTTCTTTCTTTCTTTCTTTCTTTCTTTCTTTCTTTCTTTCTTATTGATATAAACCCAAATACTACTTAAGGTATAATGATACAAAAGTTCTCAGATCACCAATCAGTTTTTCCCTCGGTCTCGAAACACAAAACAGATTGAAATTGTACCAAAATACATCAAGATAAGAAAACTAGGAATCACCGGTCTTACATACTTTGACAAACACTAGAAACTGTAGACATCCTGAATCTAACACATGTAGATCGAACCCCCATAGCAAATCCAAACCAAAACTTTGACATTTTTAGTTTATTTGCTGCAAGAGTAGGAAGAAACACCCGGATTGCCTGATTGTAAAGTTTAAAAAAATAAAAACATAAAAAGCAAATATGGATTACTGCAGGACCTTTAAGGTTAATTAAATATCGAGAAGGTCTGTACAAGAGACAAGAGTCTACACCGGGAGACAGTCCACATTATTTTACTCAAAAAACAAATTTAAGTACCTATAATAACATATTAAGACGGTCTATCAGTAAGACCAAAAAGGATTAGTATGAAAATTGTTTTAGAAACTATGAAAATTATATAAAGAAATCGTGGGAAACCATAAACAAATTCTATCTAAAACTAAGAAAAAGAAAACGTTTCCGGAATTATTCTCTAAAAATTAGACAACAAATTAATGTTTAATCTAAATTGCAAAGACATTTACTAATTACTTCATAAACATAGGCCCAAATTGGGCAAGACATATGTTAATCCTGATCCGAATGACTGTTGGTAATATCTGAAGCATGTGGTGGATTCCACAAACACCTTTCTGAAAAAAAAACTTCGACAGCAGAAGAAGAGACTCAGACACTGGTAACTGGAACACATAGTTACGATGGATACTATACTTCAATATTCTTATATGGACTTAAATATGGCAGTAGCTGTGTAATATGTACTTTTTACAATACTTTGCGGTTTATCCGTACAGGGTTATTATATTAGATGTAAGTGTTCTCGTGCCAATGGAGAAAGTGGTCGGGCTTACAATGACATAAAACATGATAACTGCAAGATTACATTGGCACGACTTCTGCTGATAGATATAAGTGGACCGTCACTTGACGGCTCCTGCAGTCCCCTGTTCACATGTACCACTTCAAAGGAGTACACGGTAATTTGAGCATGAACTTCACACAAACAAACATTTTAAAAAAGTTTCTAGCTTGACATAAGCTAGAGGGGCGGGTAAGCTGTTTGCGACCCACAGCTTGAGACTTCCAAAATGTGATGAAGGTATCATTTGCTTGGTTCTACTTGTGTGCTTTACGTTAATCCTTATTAATTGTTTGCAAGCATGAAGAAAAGATGATTGATATTGTGTATCCCTCTGATTTTTCGACCTCTCTTTAACGCGGGGTCATGCCACTTAAACGAAGATTGGTTTCGAAAAACACCACGCATGGTGAGACTGTAATTGACAGGTTGCAGTAGACTAATTTGGTCCATTGAGGCATTCTGGTTTGCATGTGTGTGCAAAAGCATCATCGTGAGAAACTGATTAATCTGAAGTGTTATTCAGAGGACACAAAGAGCATGATGAGTATGAGTGGGACCGGTCTGGCCCAGTCTTCCAAATACTTCGGATTGTACAGCACGCACACATTTGACAATGTAAATACCGAATCAAAGATTCATGAAGCCATACTGTGTTGAATCCAGGATTTGTCCTGTGAGGCCACATCACTCCGACTCAAGGACCGTGAATGCACACCATGCTGAACCCAGGATGAAGGCAGCAGAGCAAGACTGAGTTGAGTCAATATTCAGGCCGTGAGGGCACATCATCCTGAATCCAGGATTCAGACAGTACAGACACATCATTTTTAATCTGCAGTCTAGGTAGTGATGCAACGCTGTGCTTAAGGCAGGATTCAAACAGCGAAGCCATTCGATGTGGCGTCCAAAGCCCAGTTTGAAGACCACGAAGTTTTATCCCTGCCATGAACTCAGGATGCAGGCAGCAAAGTGACAGTTTTTTGTTTGCTAGACTCACTTGAACCCTTCTGCCAAACCAAGAGATACCCAAGTGTTGAAAAACGAAACAATCCCTGCCAGAAACGTCATCCTGAGGCCAACCATGTTGTACCGTGCTGCAGACACAACCAAGAGATCAATCAGAGTATACTCTACTGCAGACCACACCTAGAGACCAATCAGGGTACCATACAGCAGACAGCACCCAGAGGTATACCGTACAGCACATTGAGACCAACAAGGGTGAACAATTTAATTTATTTGTATTAAATCTATTTCCTTTAAGAATAAACTTTTGCACACTGTTGAATAACTTAACATTCCACTCTGTCGATTTGTTCTCACAGGGGCGTAGGCAGGATTTTGGATTGGGGGTGGGGAGCTGGGGGCGGGGTGGGGTGTCAAATGATATAAAGAATGGACCTGCAAGCAGCTGAAGCCGTCCTAGAGTGGTCCGGGGCATGCCTCCCCCAGGGAAATGTTGAGATTCGAAGTGCAAAATGGTGTGATTAAGGGGCTAAAATAAGTTTCTAAGTGCTCCATTTATCCACCGGGATTGAGGACAGATCTTTGTTAACTAGTAAAAATGGAAACTATAAAGCCTAAGATTTTAACATTTGAGCTTCATTACTTTTAACCGCTCATACCTGTGTCATTTCAGTAATTTAGGTCTCTAAAGCATTAGTTATGGTGATGATCTAATCATCAGATGTTGAAAATTATAAGACCACTAATTGCAGCAGCTTGATTTTGTGCCGTCTGGTCTCTTTGCTCCCTGCTTTACTACTAGATTGAAGATGCAAGAAGAAAGTCCATTTTGAAATTATAACCATATGATACTCTGTGCAATGATATTCAGTACAATTTATTTTATATCCCTTTGTTATGTTGTGAACTGTATAAGTGGCAAATTAGTTCTATAAGTAAAAATTTGAGGGCGAAGAGAATTTATTCTGACACTGAACTTCTACTGGATGGTGATCTAAAACAATTTCCCAAAACTGAACCTTCGTACCTTTATACACAAATGCTAAACTTCTACAAAGCTCCAGATACACTGACTAAGAATTGAAGTAGGATATAAAGGCTGCTATTCTATTACAATATTTTGCTGATCAACGTAACTGGAAGTCTACTTCATGCACTGAGGCTAATAACCGTAACATAAGGTCCACCAACAAAATTTTGGACCATTTTCTAAAGTTCAACATAAAAAGATCCTCTTGCTGTGTCCGGCTCAACCACATCAATTGGGATAATGATGAAGAAGTATCATGTCATGCTAGTAAGTAAATCTGTGTTTTGATTCATGTTCTCTCCTGCTTTCTTTCTTTTCTTCCTTCTTTCTTTCTCTTTTTTCTTTTTCTTTTTCTTTGTTCGGGTTGGACCTTTTGCTGAAAATGGGGGGATTCACCTGACCCTTTGAACCCCCACCCGCACCCCTTGTCGCATCACAATCTGAATTTGATGACAAATATCCACAGCTTTGTCACACAGATTCAGACTTAGACTCAGACTCAGACTCAAATTCTTTCATTTGACCATGCATAAAACAGAATTATACAAATCATGATACATAAACAAGTACTGGCCAGGAGACTCTCATTTAGGCTATTTATAGCCATTAGCATGAGAGCCACCTTGAAATACAATAAAAGAATAAACATTAATATATTTATTATGAATTATTACTCTTGTTATATACAGCCTTCATTTGTTGGAGGTTCTGTGATAGAAGTTATGGGACATTACAAACATAATAATTGTTTATGGTGCAAGTAACATTATATATTTATGAAATACTGTTTAGCAAAATGTGCAAACCGTGTTCTGCTATGAGCGAGGGCTTTGCTCAACACAATATCTGGAACATTATTTAATTTCTTTTATTTCATATCTGAAACACTTCCCAGTGCTAACTAAATCTGTTCTTTCTCTGAACGAGTTTAATCTGTTTCTTATGTTGTACCTTTGAATTTCAGAGGCAGGTCTTATATTATCTGGAAATATCTGAAATATTCAGGCTATCTATTGTTAACAAAGTTGAAATAGAATTTTAATTCTTGTAAGAGGTAAATATCATTTAATTTCAACAGTTTTAAATTCTTGAAAATAGGATCTGTATGCGCAATAAATTTGCTGTGATCTACCGTTCGAACTGCACTTTTTTAAGTTTGGCAATTCTAATGCTTTTGTAACCCCTCAATAATATGTCATATTTAAAATGTGGCAGCACAATTAAATTATAAATTATTTTAATAATATGTGCAGGGAAAAACCTCTTTGTTATGTTAATGACACTTATTGTTTGTGATTATTTGGAAGCAATTTTGTCTACACGATTGTTCAAGCTAAAAGGTTTATCAATCATGATACCTAGGAAATTAAAGTTTATTACACCGTCGATAACCTGGTTGTTTATTTTTATTTTAGGAGTCGAGACTGTTTTTATTATATAATGAAAGATCATGAATTTAGTTTTTTTTCGTTCAAAGAGACACGTAGGTTATTTAGTCTCATCTATTTACTCATTTTACTTAATTCTTTATTAATATTGAAGTTTACATTTTGATTGATTAGATCTTTGAATTATAACTAAAGATTTGATTTTGAAGTTGTGTCTTCAGCACACATTATTTGATCAAAAAGATTAGATACAATAGAGAACTCGTTTATATATATATTATGAATAGAAGCGGACGTAAAATAACTCCACTACTTATATTTATCAATGTAGACTTAAAATCCTCAAACTTTAAAGCCTCAAACTTTAAAGCCATTCTTGTGATACCATAATATCTAAGTTTGTGGATTAGTAATCTATGATCGAGTGTGTCGAATGCCTTAGACAGGTCCAGGAATGTGCTCATAGGAACATCTCCTTTATCCATAATATTTAAGATTCTGTCTATATATTCAAGTGTAACTAACTCCGTGGAATGTAATCCTCGGAAACCATACTCGTGGTTGTAGAATACTTGATTTGATTTGAAGTATTCATTAAGCTGATTAAACATAAATTCAAATAAAAAAAAATGGAAAAAACTCGGTTAAAAAAGAAATTGGTCTGTAATTATCAAATATATGTACATCTCTCTTTTTATACAATGGAGTGACCTTGGCTATTTTCATATTCTCTGGGAAAATGCCATTAGTGATTGATTTATTGTGAGAGCAAATGCATTTGATATCTCGTATTTCATGTCTTTTACTGGTCTGACAGAAATTCCATCATGACGAAAGCTGTTTTTTTTTGTTGTTTTTGTTTTAGAGAATCTATAAATTTATTTCCTGTATCAATTTGTAACAGGTTTAAAAGAAAAACTTTACACACATGGATTTTGTAGATAAACTTGAAATTCATTGTTTTCTGTTGCAATGTAATTCAACTTTTCCAGATTTCTTAAAATTGGGTGGCAGAATAGTTATTGACAAACAAACAATTGCAAGTAATTTTAATAATTGTTTTGCTGAAGAAGGATCAAATCTTGCAGCAAAAATTAAATTCCTTGTGGTGTATTGAAAAAACAATGCCTTGTGTTATCCACTTGGAGTTTAAGTGTTTTTGTTTATTAAATTTCACCATTTTCGAAGAAAAAAAACATTATTTACAGCTTGTTTACATATGATTACTAACGTATTGTAATTTGCAGTTGGATCAGCATTTGGGTTTTTTTTTATCTAATTCGTCATACAGATTTGATGTATTGATTTCTGGTAAAAATTCTGTTTGAGAATTATTGGGGGGGGGGTCTGATTCTTACATATTTTGAAATGGGTTCATGAACTTTAATAAGTGAAATACAATAAGGGAAATGGTCGGATATGTTCGATGTCAGAATGCCAGCAAGTGGAGACCTACTTAAGTCAGATAATTCCGATGTAAAATTATCTATTAAAGTACCCCGATGTTCAGAAAGCATTGCTGGCAAAGTTATCTGAAGGAAATAACCTAGAGATGTGATTGCATCAAAGTATTTATTCACCACACTTCTTTCATTTATTCTCAACAAATCGATATTAAAATCCCCTGCAATAATTACCTCTTAAGTGCGATTGTTTAGTGTGTTTAGTATATGAGTAAAATAATTTATAAAAGAATTGTAGTTTTCATTTACATCACGTGGAGGTCTACAACTATTGCCAAGAACAATTTTCTTTTGGATCAAATTACTCTCAATTTCAATAAATTGACCTTTCCGAATTTCTGATTCATTATAAAGTGGTAAAGGTTTTGTAACTGAAAGGCTTTCTCAGACAGATAGTTAACCCACCATGAGATGAACAAATGTACCCTGTGAAATTAGATTATAACCATTAATTTGGTAAATTGACATGTCATTAGTGGTAGATTGCCAAGTTTCTTGGATGTAGATAGTAATGACAATACAATTTTCTGTTCTAACTCCTCCATCAAGATCTTAATCTGATCACATTTTGCGTTCAGAGAAGCGCAATTTAAACTTGAAACTGTAAACTGATTATGTTTTGCATTTAACCTATCTGTAAGTTTCTCTGAACTGAAGTAAGAAGAAAGATGGACTTACTGTGGCTCTGCATGAATGTTCATCATCCTCGTTAGACTCTGACCCGGGTGTTAATATATGAATCAAAGAATCTGCAACCAAACCTCCAAACTGAATCAAAATATCGTGATCATCCATGACTAAAAATGTTAAGCCACCACCTACACATAGCCACACGATGTACATTCCGATAATGACAGTCATGAGCAAGTGGTTTTTGCATTTGATTTGTGAGAAAGAGTAAACAAAATCGTCAGATTTAGGGATAAGCAGATATGAGTATGAAAAAAGGCGATACGATAAACAGATGATGTTTAGTTTGTCAACATTACGTTAAATGAAGACCTTCTATTTTGGTGATGTACGTGGGATGCTTCTATGGGATTCCTGTTCAGTTTGGCATACAGATCATCAATCCTATGTTTGTGGTATAATCACTTGTCCTTTGCGTCATGGTTTATTTCCACGGGTGAAGCGTCCCTTTGGAAAACAGGTTAAATTATCGTAGCCTGTTTGTCTTCTGATAATCATTAATCATTTTGATTGTGTTGTGCTTCTGTTTAAGTTTATTTATCTTCATTCAAGAAGAGTTTCACTTGTATGAGGGAAATTTGCGATTGAAGTTGGCAAATTCAATGATTACCCCACAGATAAAAGCAACTGGTATTTTGAGGGGAGGGGAATATGAATTCCCAATAGAAAAAGTATATAAAACAAGTACATATGATTTAGTTGCAATTGTTCTCAGTGGAATGTCCGTCACATGTGGGGAATATGCCCCAATATTTTCCCAAGGGCAATTCTTAATATAAGCTCAGGAAATCCAAACTTGACCTCCCCTTAGTTATTTTGTGTACATTTAGTTATTATGCATCTCCCCAATGAAACATGATATGTGCGTTATGGATGCTTTACATTACAATATATGTCTGACTTATGGGGAATTTCTTATGACAAAAAAAGGTTTCGGCTCCAAATGTTACCATCATCATCATCGTCCTTGTCATCATCATTAATTTAAAAGAAAAGCGGAGACAAATACCAAGCAGTGAAAATCATGAGATGAGGAATTGCACGCCTGAACAAACTGTAAAAAATTCTAATCAGCGAAAGCTATCATGCAATGAAGCCTTTGAAATGAAAAGATGGTAATAATCTGTTTGTAGGCATGATTCTTTAATACTAGCTACAATAAATATAACGCGTAGTCGTTGGTATATATCATAGCTCTGACGAGTGGTAATGCATCTGCACTTTACATTGGTAAAAATCAAAAGGATCGGTAAATATATATATATATATATACTTATCCTTTTGATTTTTTCTAATGTTAAGTGCAGATACAGTACCACGACACACAAGAAGCATTCAGCACACCTAAATGTCATATGAATAAGTGAAAATGGTATAATGTGATTACAAATATAGTAGACATGACGACAAAATCATTATTCATCACTGTAAGTTTTATCTACAGCATATACATCGCCAAAATGTTATTGATTGGAAGCCAGTACATAATAGACTTGCTGAGTTAGTTGAGTGTCTATATAACTCGCAAGTGTTGCACTGACACCATCGATTGCAGATCGCATGACTGGGGTCATTGTTAAGGGTGACCAGTGGTTCAATCTATTGCCTTCTTAGTCATTAGCCTGCTTGCACCACTCTTTAATTCTCTACGTTGAGTTGATAGTGCTGGTAAAAGCTGGGAAAATAATGACGAATCATTCATTCTGCTCAGCAGCGCCCGTCAACTGTACAGAGGTTTTTATCTTGGACGCACACATTTAACAGACTCGGTCAATAAAATCGTTGACGGGTCCAAAGCTTCCTTTTAAACGCGTTGTCACACGTGCAGAAAAGCCCTCGTGTCCGTCAAACGTATTTCCTGGTGTAGTATGCCACTCGTGAAATAAATTCACCTCAGTCATGAAAAATTGCAATTGGTTTTCGTGATTGACAATACGTTGATTTGGATTTGTGAACGTTCGGTGCCTAAAATACCATTATATTGTACATTCTTGGAGGCACCAAAACAGATTAAAATAGAGGTGTCTTAGAAACCACAAATTCTAACTGTATTATACCACTATTTATTGATATTCATCTGTCGTTGGAATTTATTATTGAACCAATTAATGTTACTAAAACAAGACTACAACATGGTGTCAAAAAGGCAATCAAAGCAAGATTTAAAAACTATAATTCACAACAACCCCAGAGGCTTAAGTAAATAAATATATATATATATATATATATATACATGCATACATACATACATTGATACATACATAAATTCTAATGTAAAAGTAATGTACATGGGGAAGTTATGTACAAGATTTTTAAACTGAAAATGTCTTGCAAAAATGTAAATAATACAAATGAAATGGTATATAAAAAACCATATATATGTGCAATTAAATGAGTGGGGTTGAAGTTGAGTTGTGTGTACAGAAATGCCGTGATTTACTTTTGGAGCGTCCTGCAACCGAGGGTAATACTTTTCTGTTCAGATTTCAACAGATGCGCATCCCAAAGTTCTCTCCAGATAGAATATTCTCTCCAGATAGAATATTACTGTTGGCCTCATTTAGTTTCACATAGGTGTGCGTTTAGAAACAATGGTAAGGCAAGAAAGTATCAACTTTATTATGTCGAATTTAAGATCGGTAAGTATTCTCACAAGATTTACTCTTTCACTGACGAAAGTCAATTCTTGCATTGGTCACCAAGAACGTAGGTCAGCATCGTATAGTTTATATTCATGATTCATAAGAAGTGTGTGACACGGTCGACAGGAAAACAGAAAAATGCACAAAAGAAAAACAAACAAAAAAATAACAAAATGTTAATATCATACTCTATGGGCCTGAGAGACTTCAAGGTGCAATAACATATTTGTTGCACTAATTGAAGAAAGAATACAAGAGGGAGAAGGTACACAGCTTAAAAAAGAAGAAAAAAGATTAACTAATTTTAAGAAGAGTACATGTATCGGTTGTACGTGTTGTAGGTTATCAACTTTTACCAAAAATTTAAGTTCGCGAATCACTAACAGTTCCAGCATATGTGCCTGATTAAGAAGTCTTACACATGTATGACTGTTACTTTACCACGCTAGTTTTTCCTTGTCATCACATTGTTTACATGTGCAATATGTGTATATGCAAGGGGTGTTATGAATAAAATCAGCCTAAATCTAAACTGTAAATTACAGGATCGGATACCAGGTTGCTTTGTTCATGACGGATGGCATGGGTACTATCTCTTCCCAGACATGCTGCTCTAACTGTCTTTCTGTGTTTAACCGCTACATTCCGTCAGTTCTGATCAATAATTTATTTGAATTTGGACTGGTATGTAAAATGATTACCTCGGACTCTTTAAGATGAGCTATTTTTGGTGAAGACAAATGTTGCAGCTCGATATATTATTCTCCAACCTGAGCCTCACTGGTAATTAAAAATGTCCCCTATTGCATCATAGATACAATTATCCTTTCATTTCTTATATTACTAAAGCTACGGACACAGCGAGTTATTAGATTGGTGTGCTGGTCTCCATCAATTATTTACATTTTGTTCAAATATTCCATATCCGCATAACCTCAACCTACTATGTTCCACAAATCCCAAGCTATACCGTTCCTAGACTGGATGCCTGAACAGGAGGTAGATGCGGATATCATTATATAATTAGAAAAGACATCCAGATATACACTTGAAAGTGGTTCGATGCTGACTGGGGAAACATTCTGCATTGTCAGGGGAAATTAAATAAGAGTCCATCCCTAATGCATACTAGTTTACATGGCAATTAGGGAATTCAGTGCTTCTGATGACAATGGTGTATTTTTATGTCATCAGACGAGTGATTCCTCTCTATATCATGAGGATATGACGAAAGGAAATGTCTTCAAGTTCTGCGCGTCGGCCATTACAAGGACGGTGTAATGGCTGCAACGTCACTGCATTACAGCGTTACAACCGATGTGGTGCACAGATCATGGGAACATCGATACAAAGGTCGTAAGGTCAACAAATTCTGTTATATACGGAATTAGTGCTTCTAAGACAGCATTCAAACTTCACTGTACATTGAATGGAAATATGATGCAGTATGGATTGGCACAGAGATTGCATTTGTCTTTCTTTTTCCTTCGTCCCGTCACTTTTAAAAGTGGCATTTTGGTGTTTGTGGCCTCAAAAGCTTTATTGCAAATTGCAGTATTTCCACACGGAGACTCGGACTAAGATCCGGAGATAGTTAAGTGCTCCCCATTTTTAACAGTCCCAGAGCCATGGATTATTTGAGAGATACATTAAACTGATTTAACCAAGAAGGTTTCAACCAATGCTCCTTTTGACCGTTAATAAATATTCCTTTTGACAATTAGCTTGGCCAGCGCAACAGCCAGTGCATCCTTCTAGTCCTGGTATTGAAATATCTTACCAGGTTGAATATTGTGGGGTTTTTTCAGAAAATAAAAATATGTATACCTAAAATAAACAACAAATATGGATATGCACACTGCCTATGCACATTTTGCAACCTATAGTTTATTTCTGTCTTGTACTATCTTAAGAAACGTGTACTATTTTAACAAACACTTTGTTTTGCTTAGTATATATTTATCATAACCATCAAGAAGTTACAGTTCTAACATATCCTCATAAAAATAATTGGTAATTTCCAATTAAAGGAAGATCATGCCGAAATTGCTGTAATAACAAATTACAGACCCTCGTGTTTTAAAATCTGAAACTAGAAATAGCTACAGCAGCATAAATGTGAAATAAATCCATCTGAAAAATTGGACTACAAGCTAGAGGAATAATCGCTATTTACAGCGTAACATATGAAAACTGAGAAACCGATTTATAGATTTTTAACTCCAATTTTAAATATCTGAAATTCGGATTAAATGTACATTATTGGGTCAACAGAGAAGGATTAGGAATGGACAGCAACTGGCTCTTTGCTTTAAGACTCAGGAAGACATCAATGTCCTGTTTTACCCATTCAACACAGGATACCTTGACCGACTCATGCTCAAATTTAATTCTTCTGGAAGAATATATATGTATTAGATTAAATGTTTCATTTCTCTCTCTCTCCCTCTCTCTCTCTCTCTCTCTCCCTCTCTCTTTCTTTCAGTGGTATCGTATAATTGCACGTGTGACTAAAAAGACCGATATTTTTACGACAAATTGGCATATATGATATTGAAATTCCTCTTTTGTGATGGGCAGTGCGTAAAGTGAGTGCTCTCTAGCAAACATGTCTTTCTAGATCTTATACTTCCAATCCAGAGCACTAAGATATTATGTAGACACGTCAGTTGTTCCTGAAATTGGAAGATGGCACAAAGGTCGAGACCATTGCCACGTGCCTGTGGGCTGCATATCAGAACATTTACTAGCCTCCTTGGACCTGTGGGTCCTCAAGCTAAATGTCAATCCCTGAAAGAGTGAACCATTTGATTGGTCCCCAAAGTTCAAGCACAGTACTTGCGTTGGCACACTCTATCTTATTCCTTAGGGTTTTCTCTTAACAACCAATAGGAATATTTTTTCAAATTGCAAACACTTCATTAAATATGTAATGCACTGTTGATTATCTTCCCACGTAATAGCTGAACATGGCAGTTCCTACCAGATGCACGCAGCCATGGTGATGACGGTTCGGCTACTCCATTGTCATGCCATATTAAAGGTGACTGCCACACTAGCATGTGAACAATTGGCCCCCAAAAGCTCACCCTATGCCTCATCTGTCTGGTCACAGCGATGTGTAATATAACAGGCCAGGTCCCAAATTACCTCAGCAAGCAAAAACTACACAGCAGCTCGGGGCCAGGTCATACATCATCCATAAATCTGACATCCAAAGGTCCAATCCTGACCAAAACATACATGTATTTAGTTAACCCTTGGATATAAGCAGTCCTCAACTTTTCTTGTAATGCTTCTGGCCACATAGCCGAAATCATGCATGAGGGAAATTTCTGATTTGACGACTTGTATGCAGGGGTCTTTTGTGTGTAAATTTACTCTTGGATAACCTCGGTGTAATGAGTATGTGTGATACCAACCTTATCTCAAATAGACAACACAATCTGCATTCTCTATTTCCCAGTCCATTCTTAAGCTTAATAACATCTGCGGTAACACGTAAAAGGTTTGGTTTATGTGTCTTATGAAAACTTTGTATCCAATAACTTAACATGCAACTGCATACTGGATCAGAAAAGATAGAAATGTCACTCCTAGGGTCATAGCTAGGAGCCTAAAGGGGAAGGAGAGTAAACTTGTGCCTTTCGACTGGCCCGATGTATTTTGCGACATTTAGCGTTTGCAAACATCTCAATTCAGCGCTTTGTGGCTTTGATGCCTAAAATCGACGTGGGCACAAAGGAGATTATTGAGTATTTTGTGGCTTTAATGCCTAAAATTGACGTGGGCACAAAGGAGATTCTGCAGTATTGTGGCTTTAATGCCTAAAATTGACGTGGGCACAAAGGAGATTCTTGAGTATTTTGTGGCTTTAATGCCTAAAATTGACGTGGGTACAAAGGAGATTCTGCAGTATTTTGTGGCTTTAATGCCTAAAATTGACGTGGGCACAAAGGAGATTCTTGGGTATTTTGTGGCTTTAATGCCTAAAATTGACGTGGGTACAAAGGAGATTCTTGAGTATTTTGTGGCTTTAATGCCTATAATTGACGTGGGTACAAAGGAGGTTCTTGTACACATTCTTTACAAAATGCTATTTAGTGAATATTCATAAAAAAAATTTCACATAATTTTAGTTATGTGAACAGAGGACTGACGTCAGTGGGAAAAATATTTCGCTGCTGTAACACATGATGATTGAAAAAAGTAGACCAAAAGATCCCTCCCCCTCTGTGTAAATACAAATGGTTATATATAATGTGTTGCCTTGTGAATCATCTTTCTCACGGTAAAATAACACAGATGTTCACTTGGCAGAAAACTTTAATTATATATCACAGTCCTCCCTCCTTCTCTTCTAGGCTCCTTGGTCATGATAATGCCCATAATTTGATACAAAGAGCAATATGCTGATCGATCAACTCTTGTTTTCGGTACTGATATTAGAGTTAAAAGAATAAAGTAATAAGAGACCAGACGACTACCCTCCATGATAAGATCAAGTAACTTGATTTTCATTTGAGAGTTAAGCCAGGATTATATTGAAATTGTTCGGGAATATGGTTACATGCTCATTGAAAATGTGTTTAAGCCACGAGTATATTGAAATTGTTTGGGAATATGGTCATATGTTCATTGTAAATGTGTTTGAGAACAAGCAGCCCCTGCATACAAATGCCATATTAAATATGTACGTGTGTGCTGACACATAAACCTTGTAATGAAATTAAACGTGCAACCAAGGAAAAAAGGAAGTTTCAGCCATGACACAATCCTGATGAAATCGCAAAGTATTTTTTGTGGGCCGATTTTAGCAATCGGCAACTGATACCCAGGATAACGAGCGGCGGCGAAGCACCCCGCGGAACATGACCGTTATGCAGTGGCGGCGTCTGCTATTCAAAACCGCTCTTGTGCCTGACAAAAGTGATCTTCTCCGACATGTTCGTCTTCATTAGATAGACAAGAGGGATAGTCAAGCATCTTGAAAGAGTGATCCTTGAAAGCAAAGTTGTTTCAAAAGACATTTTCCAGGGGAGAACGGCTGGGGCATAGCGGTACGAAATTTCTGTTTTGGTTTCCATTTCTCAAGGACTTCTTTCATTTTCAATATGTGGCTGTTGTGAAAGAGTATTCTAAGCCTATGTCACAGGCATGAGCTTTACATGTTTAATCAATATGTTACACTGAAATAAAGAGCCAAAAAATTGTATTCCCACTGTACAATTGTCTCCCCGATTATATAAGGCTAATTGTTTTCCAAACTGATTGAATGTATAAATAGATATTCACCATAACCGTAGCATATGTGATAAGATTCAGCAGGGACGTGGAGTAATCCACGTCCTTGGACTCAGACAGCACGCGTTTCCAACAGTTCAATGCGCGGCTGTGCCGACTATTAAACTGTTGGATACTGCAAATTGCAGATCTGTCGACAAATTTAAGAGACTTGTAACGACGGACAGTATATGGGGAAACATTATATAAATAAGTATTAGCATAACAACAAAATTAACTAAAAATCGTTAGAGGGCCACAAGTCAATGAGTACGTCAGACCGACATGCGACACTGCCATGGAAACTTGAGATCATTGCGTGGATTGTGTTGCCTTCATTTTCCTGCCAGTTAAAACGTGTGTGCTGTAAGGCCCTGAGAACCTCCTTCTTCTTCTCCAGTTAAAACGTGTGTGCTGTAAGGCCCTGAGAACCTCCTCCTCCTCCTCCTCCTCCTCCTCCTCCTCCTCCTCCTTCTTCTTCTTCTTCTTCTTCTTCTTCTTCTTCTTCTTCTTCTTCTTCTTCTTCTTCTTCTTCTTCTTCTTCTTCTTCTTCTCCTTCCTCTTCTTCTTCTTCATTTATTGGTGTGACTGTGGTCATTCACACTGTCTGTGAACTGATATCAGTGGTTGTGAGAACCTTTGTGTGTGTGTGTGACTGTGGTCACCGACACTGTCTGGGAACTGATATCGGTAGTTGTGCCTGTTGCCAGACCCTACTGCGCATAAATCTTCATTAGTGATTGTTATTCTTAGTGTTAATTATTTTGTAACTGTAGACCTGGATCAGAGCATCAAAGTCCTGGTATTAATTAGGTGGTTATCTAAATGTTTACTCTGATAGCTGGGGTGACATACTTCAGTGATTTGTATGTCAAGATTTCTTTCTAATCGGTAATCAGTATATAATTCAATTTATGCTCCAATGCTTGCATCAGACTGAAGTGCTTCTCAGCTGGTAATTAGCTGATACTTAGGTATATTTTCTACTTTTTGTTCATGTTAAAAAAATCGATTAAAACTATTGATAATTGTTAATCTGCCGTAGTGCATTGCTGAAATCCTACTACGCAATAATTCTGGAAATGACATAAAGCGCGTACATCAGTGTACCATTGCATTATTCTCCCAATGGCAATCCCAATGTGCGGACCCATGAGAGTGACTAATTCCAGTCCCATGGGATGCCGTTCAGGAGAGACCAGGGCACAACTGTATCCTCACAAATGTATGGTCATCTGTGCACACAGACTGTGCCTTGTGTTTGCCTCATGAACACACATACATGGATCTCAATGGAGCGCACTTGTAGTCTCTGTCTCGGCACACTTGATCATATACCAGCAGTGCAGCAGGGGTAAACATCTCCTCTCAAATTTTATGTGCCCGGCAATCGTCCGTCGTTTGCCCTGTACATATCAGCTAATTGAAACAAAAACATTTGCTCAGTGCTTTTGAAAACAGTATATACCAGAGGGTTTCCTTTACACATCAGGCACCAAACAAAGACGCAAAGTGTTGAACAAAAAATCTAGAATTACGTTAAGACTTTCTGGTGAAACAATCATATTATAAGCTATAAAGCCTTGGTTCTCGCGGCTGTTGATCTATCTAAATTTGTGCCCCGGCGACTGTATTGAAAAGGGTAAAGTGTTTAACGCTGAAAATCGAGCAGAACAACCTCTATAAAATTGTAAGTATGCACAACATATAAAGCAGTCAAATAAAGGCACAAAAAAGTGCACTTACCTTCAACCTGTACCAAGAAAGCTCATTGGTTTACCAAGCACGATAAATAACATACTACTACTGTTACAAATAAATTTTACTCTCACAATCACAGTTGACTATTTATAGTGCAGGGGTCTGGTAGGTCAAGCCTTCAAAAATTCAGACTCTCTGCAGGAAGTTTATATGCTCGAAACTCTGTAGAGCCTTTTAATTCTGTGTAGAGATTTTATACTCTCTCCGGAAAAGTTCATGCAAGGAATTAAAAACTATCTGTGCAGGATTAAAAAAATCCCTGTGCACTGTTCCGTTCATATTCTCTGAGTGCAGTTAAAAACTCTGTGCAGTGTTAAACACTCTGCAGAATGTAAAACTCTTTATGCTACCGTGAAACCTCCCGTTTCCGAACGCCCTTGGGACCGGGCAATAGTGTTCAGTATGGCAAGGTGTTCAGTATTGGGAGGTTTGTTTGTAATGAAAATATACAATTGGGACCGAGAGCGTTCAGTATAAGGAAGTGTTCAGTATATGGAGGTATTCGGTAAGGGAGATTTCACTGTATTTTGATAATAAACTCTCTGCAAAGAATTGAGTACGCTTTTTTTAGACAATTGTACACTCTTTGCAGAAAATTTAAAACTCTCTGCAAAGACATTGCCATTACAATGCAATACACAGTATGATAGTGTTATTGCACTGCTATGACACAGCTTTATACAGACAGTATGTGTATGACCACATGAAGTAAACGGGGGAATAATGACAAACAACAAAATCGAAGTCCAGTTTGAGCACACAATTTACTGCACTATACATAGGTTCCTTTTGCACATGTAAACATAAAACAGTCAAAATTACATTTTAGACCATGACATATACCTATCCGTCACCTTCAAACATACAAATCATCAGCTCACACATGTGACGAGTAATGGCATATACCTGGCCGTCACCTTCAAACATACAAATCATCAGCTCACACATGTGACGAGTAATGGCATATACCTGGCTGTCACCTTCAAACATACAAATCATCAGCTCACACATGTGACGAGTAATGGTATACCTGGCCGTCACCTTCAAACATACAAATCACCCAGCTCACATATGTGACGAGTAAACATACAAATCACCAGCTGACATATGTGGCGAGTAATGCATACTGTCCGAGTCCAGAGGCAGCAGAGTTAATGGACTAACGGTATGCATAGCAGAGCAATATAGAGTTGGTTTAAACATATATTATTTCTAAGTGTAATTCAGGAACAGGCAATGCCAATATAAACCCTTCCTGAGAAATAATATGGAATGCATTATGTATCTGTGATGTTGATACAAAAGAATAAAGCATGGTTATATAAACCCAAGATTTGGCAAACCTTAATTCAGAACATCACCACTAGAATGTTAATTATTATGTTACAACCTAGTGATGAATCACATAACACAATGCTCATTTAATGCAATGGATCAGGTGGTCTTTCCAAATCACATATCTGGAGTATAAGTATACCAGGAATATATGAATATATATATATATATATATATATATATATATATATATATATATATATATATATATATATATATATATTTATATATATATATATATGTATATATATATATATATATATATATATATATATATATATATATATATATATATATATATGTCCAAGTGGTAGATGGAAAGCTTGCCCACAATGTCTGAACTTGTGTAAGCTACAACAAGGACCCCTGGTTTATTAAAACATTAATGCCTGACCTATGTACATGCAAGCTGTTAGAATTGCGACAGCATTGTCATAACTGCAATAGCACAGCTGCACTGATACATGTATTACGGTAATAAATAGCACCAAGAAAGTTATGAGCTACGTGTGGAAGAGTTTGTACACAGTACCTCAGCAGCTGTTCTATACAAGGCACTTGCAAAAGTGTAGCCTCATTTAATGTGAACATATTAAAGAGTAACTGTTACTGGTCTCACCACAGGTATCACTTACTTTAATATGCACAAAAAAATCAAAATTTAAAAAATCGAGACACGCTTTTTGGATGTATAGTGTGTTCTACAGTTTACCACTAATTTGATTTCAAAATCTATCAAACTGCAAGTGTTGAAGTCAAATTTGTGCCAAATAATAATCACTTTTGTACACTTTTATAGTTGCTGTGTAAAGATTGTAGGTACTAAACACTACTACAGTGCCGCAGAATTATTTCTTAGGTTGTACACTTTCCAAAAATGTATACTCTATTAGGTTTCTTGAGTGTATTTAGAGAGTTATCTAAAGAAAAGTCTCCCTCATCACTAAACCCACTGCTAACTTGCCGTATATCCTGAATTACCCAAGAGCTCGCATTTTTAAAAGTCGTTTTTGGAAAGGGAAGAGCTCAAAGCTAAAGCACTGAAAAATACAACTTCAATTAGAAATGCTGACTCAGGCTCCATCCCTTTCAATCCTTAGAAAGAAATTAGAAACGCTGATTCAGGCTCCATTCCGTTAAATCTTTAAAAAGCATTCGTCTGTCGTGATCTTACTTTATCACAAAGAGACCAGGAAAAGAGTCTGAGAGAAAGATTCGAAATTATCAAACAATCGCCTCAAAATGCCATCATCAAAGGCAACATAATCATAACCAACGTAAATACCCCAACCGTTTCAATACATAGGGATATTTACATTTCTGATGTAACTCAAACAATCCAGAAAACCATTGAAACCTTGAAAAGTTATGAGAATGGACATATTCGTGTGGTTCAAATACCTGAAGTCAAAGGTGCAACCACGAGATGAGATCAAGTTGATTCTATATTTCATGTTCGGAACGAGCGGGACTCGAACCTGCAACCTTTGGCACCAGTCGCCTAGCTGAAATGGGAAACGCACATATCCACTCGACCACATCCCCATTCCCAAAAAAGAATGGTGCAATGGAGGTAGTTATGTGCGAGTGCCATATCAACACGGTAATGCAGTATATTAACTGAGTCGGCATTTATTTCCAGAATCGGGGACTTAAATCCACCAGCATTAAGGAAATGCCGAAAATATATATTTCATGTTCGGAACGAGCGGGACTCGAACCTGCAACCTTTGGCACCAGTCGCCTAGCTGAAATGGGAAACGCACATATCCACTCGACCACATCCCCATTACCAAAAAAAGAATGGTTCAATGGAGGTAGTTATGTGCGAGTGCCATATCAACACGAGAAATGAGAAAATAACAATACAAAGGAAATGTCACCCAATTCCAATCTGAAAAATCCACTTAGGAGTAATCTGACTGAGCTGAATACAGGCACATTAGAAACATAAAACGGCCATATTATTGACTGTCAAATATTTAAATTTGTTGTAAACAGAAGCAAAGAATACGCACCACTTAAAGTTATTTGTGTTAGCATTCAAGGATCAACATCAACAAATGAAAATTCAAAGTAGGTCAAGTTATTTACACTTATTGAAGAGTAACTACCAGATATATTCAATTAACAAAACCTGGTTATGTCTAGACATTAACGACACAAAATGGGAAGTTGATAGCTATAGGCTATTCAGAAAAGAGCAAAACTTTTACCCAGAAAATCTTTATTCAAATAGCTCAAAAAACATCACCCACATTCAAACATTCCAACCCAACAATGAGAACAAACTAGTTAATTACAGCAAAAGGCAGAGACTCAAGAATTACCAAAAACATCAACATTCATCTTCTAATATTAATATGAAGAAACAAATTTCGCTCTTGACTGGAAAGAGAATTTTTGTGGGAAGAGCTGATTTACATTGATGTGGTCATCACAGTCGACGAATGGAAAACACAGAAAGAAGTGTTCTGAAAAAAAAATAGATGCAGCTAAATCCTACCAAAAGAACATGAAACAATATTTAGAAAAAATTAGCTATGCAAAGTCCCAGTCCAAGGAAAAGCCCACAAATAAATATTTGCCACCTTTTCCTGTGGTCCGTCCAAGTAAAACTACAACTAAAGTACAAGTTGTTTTTGATGGATCTGTGCAATGAAATGGAGTTTCCTTAAACGACGCTGCTTACCAGGGTCCCAAGTTGCAAAGAGACTGTTTGATGTTTTGTTGTGAGCAAATTTCCTTTCGCCTTGGTATGTGATATTTAAAAATGTAGCTGCAAATTGAAATCATGGCTAAAACAGGCCATTCCACAGATGTCTGTACATTTGGACAGACTTAAAATGAAGAACTGGAAGAGTATGAATTTACACATGTTGTGTTTGAAATAAATTCTTCGCCTTTTTTGGCACAGCTTATGGCACAAAAACATGCCAAGGATTTTCAAAATAAACTTCCACTGACCACCAAGACTGTTTCAAAATCCACGTACATGGATGATAGCCTAGCTTCAGTGTTTGACAAAAAAACAGGGAGTTTAGTTGCACTATGAACTGTCAGAACTGTAGCAAAGTGCGGGAATGCATGCAAGAAAATGGCTGTCAAATTCTCCAAAAGTGTTGGAAAATATACCCATGGAGGATATAGTTTCGGAGGTTGATTTGGATTGTGACAAACTACCACTGAGTAAAACACTAGGGATAACGGTAACGTGGTTGGCAAAGGAAGATATGTTTACGTTTAATGCCCCCCCCTCCCCCCAAAGAAACATGACTAATTGGACGAAATATCTTTTTCTGCAGAAAATAGCTAAGTTATTTTTATACACTGGGGTTCCGAACTCCATAAGTTATGCGAGCAAACGTGTTACTACAAGAAATCTAGGCTGAAGGACTAGATTGGGATGAATCTGCTGAACTGAACACAAAAGCAAACGACTGTTTCCCCGAAGCAGACATTGGGAAAGTCAAAATTCCTATGTCTATCGGCAAAGGAAACCCGGTCAGCAACAGTACATATGCTTGTTGACGCATCTGAGCTTGTCTATGGCACCTCAGTGTATGTAAGATGCATTGATGAAAACGGATTCATAGCGTGTAATTTGGTAGATTAAAAAAAAACAAAGTGGCATCGCTCGTGGTTACAAGTATACCACATCTGGAACTGATGGGCGCAGTCATAGGGTGTATATTGACTGAATCAATTTCAAACGCGGTAGAAATTCCCATGAGTCAAACATCTCTATGGACAGACAGCATGAATGTGCTTTGGTGGATAAAGGGTTGCAGTAGATGTTCTAAACCCTTTGTCACAAATAGAATTGGTGAAATTCACAGTGTAGCGGAACAGAAACAGTAGTGCCATTTTCCAACAGACACAAACGTGGCAGATTTTGTGACTCGCGGAACGACAATGTAAGATCTGACCAATAGTGAAGTGTGGTGGAAAGGCCCAGAATTTCTAATGCAAGATGAAACTCACTGGTCTGAAAGAAAAGTCCCTATCATAAACGACAAAAACAAAGAACTGCGAAAAAGTGTGAAAAGTTCTTGCGAAAATAAATTGGAGCATGACAGCGAAATAAACATCACTATGTTGACCGTGAGTGTGAACGCACACAGTTGGAGGCTTAACCCTGTACAATTCTCCAGCTGGAAGAGGTTAACAAGATTTCGAGCATCAGTTGATAGATTTATAGAAAACTGTCAAACTGAAAAGAGTCACTGTGTGGAGAATTACTTGCAGACGAAATGAAAAAACGCTAAACTGCAATCAAAAGTGCACAAGAGGCATTTTCTCCTAAATATAGGACTAATGCCTTGTCATGCAGGCAAGTACTACCAGGGAACAGCAAGCTGCTAGCTTTACACCCGAAGTCGGTGAAGATGGTCTGTTAATGTTATGATCAGACGGACGTCTAAAATACGCTGAAGAACTACTATATGAAACTGGCTACACTATTATTTTGCCAAGAAAACATCGGATTACAAAATTAATCGTAAAACACTACCACAAAAACGGAAGCAATGTACCTGGCACAAACCACGTGTTGTCAGAATGAAGTTCACGCCATTCGATTGCATCTGTCCACGAGGGGATAAGACAATGTAAAAAAGAATGTGCTATATGCACAGAGGTAAAAGCATAAAGCAGCTAAACAAATCATGGCTCTATTGCCAAAATCAAGACTAAATATGTCTTTACGTGCATTTGGTCACATTGCAATGGACTTTGGTGGTCCTTTCATAACCTGATAACTGTGCAAGGTAGAGGAAAACGATGACAGAAACGGTATTTGTATCTATTTGTGTGTCTGGCAACGCACGCTGTTCATTTAGAATTTGCGTTTGGCTCAGATACGGACATTTTAAATGCCTTTTACCGTATGGTGAATCGCCGAGGCCTACCTAGACAAGTTACATCGGATAACGGAACGAACATGGTTGGTGAAAACAATGAATTAATGGAACTGAGAAATCAATTAGATCAAAATAAAATCATCAATTCGACTGTCACCCAAGGAATCAAATGGAACTTCAATCTACCACTAGCACCGCATTTTGGAGATGCTCATTAAATTTATGTGATTAAATCACCCAAAAGGGCTATCTATGCAATTTTGCACCCCCTAAATAATGGAGATGGGTACAAGAACTGGCACGCCATTAGCCCCAAGGGACCTCCCCACGCTCTGTAAGAACCGCAAGCTTACAGAGCGTGGGGAGGTACCTTGGGGCTAGCACGCCATGTGCAGAGTTGGAGGCTGCAAGAGTGGCTCCCGGGCTTAAATTCTCGGAAGAAGTGGTATACCACACACAGAGATTTAAATGTGAACGATGTTGTCCTTGTTATCCAATCTTTTCAAACATTTACAGAAATGTCATTTTGTATCAGATGCGCACTTTCCTACAAAAAACACTGTACCCATCTGTTTCAGCTTTCAGGAAAGGCTATTCATGTCAAGATGTTTTACTCGAGTTTACAGAGTGGCGCCAGACTTAAAAAAATAGGCAAAGTGTTGGTACAGTGCTTATTGCTCTTTTTTTTGTGCTTTTGACTGTCTTCCACACTCCCTACTTCTGGCTAAACTTAATGCTTATGGTGCTTCCAAAGATACAACATGGCTCATTGCAAACTACTTTAGAGACAGAAAGCAATGTGTTAAAGTGTCAGAAGCCAAGAGAAACTGCTCCAAAATCAAACGAGGTGTTACGCAAGGATCCATGCAAGCCCAGCCCTTTTTAATATATTTTTAGATGGTCTTTACTGGTTTATAAAAGATTGTCTGTACAACTATGCTGACGATAATACAACTTTGACAATAGGCCAAAGTATACAAGAAGTGGTGAACGAAGCAAACTGAACTGACATGCTTGACTAGTGCAGCCAGGACCAAATGCCAGCAAATCCATCCAAGTTCCAGTGTTTATTTTCATCATCAGAAAAGACATCAATTTGAGTCAAACACACAATAGTTGAAACCTCGGACTCAGTTTTACTACTCTGTATCACAACTGACAATAGACAACATGTATCTTTTTCCAATCATATCTCATCAATGTGTTTAAAGGTGGGCTGACAAATGCTGTCCGTTGCTTGGCAACATCACTTGAATTTCCAAGCATACTATCAAACTTTAATTGCTGTCCAGTTGACTTGCATAGCTGGGGCAAAACAGATGCTGCCAAGTTGGAAAAGCTTCAGTACTGATTGCCCTTAAACTGGTTTACAATGACTACACTTCCTCTTATGAGGACCTCCTCGCCAAAGCCAATATCCAAACTCTTAAAATCTGTAGATTACGTGTGGTGGCAATAAAAGTATTTAAAATAGTCCATGATTTGTCATGATCATATTTCAAACATTTTATGTCAGTGAAGCATTGCATGTACAATTTATAAAACTTATTTATTTTACATTGACCCAATTCAAGGACTTCTAGCTATGGCCTGCATAACTTTATGTCTCTTAGTGCAAAGATCTGGGACAATCTACTAAAGCACGTGAAGCTGTCTACATCCCTGTCTCAATTCAAAAAAAAGAAAAGAAAAAAAACATTAATTCATGGACGGGTTTTAATTGCAAATGCTCCATTTGTAAATAGTCATATTCATGCCATCTTACCCTTTGACATTTCAAGTTTGCAAGTAGCATATCCTTACCACAGTGGACATTTTTATCATAGTACATATTTATTAGTATTTTCTTTATTTCTCATTTTTCTCATCTTATCATCATTACCATTGTCATTGCCATTTCCTTTTAACTCTTTTACTGTCACCACTGGATCATATTAGTCTACAATTATTGTTCATTGTTTGTACCACCAAGTTTAAATAAAGATTGTATGTATGACATACGTGCATGTTGCATTATTGAGGCAAAGATGTAAGAAAAAGCCAGAATGACATTTATATTATGTGAATGTTTTAAATTACATGTTTATCACCAAAACATTATGCTATTCTGCAAATTTTTTCTGCAAATCTAGATTTCGGTTAAGTTATGAGGAGTGTTTTAAAGTTAATGTTGCATTGATTCATGTGTAGACTTCATAGGTCCATTGATATATAAAGTGTAATTTCTACCAGTTTAAGCAGATTATTTTTGGAGTATTCATGCTTCCACATACTGTATATAATTTTGCTAATTAATCGCGAACTAGATATAACTGAAAAACAATCTGACACTTAATTAAGACATGCTCAATGTAAAAGTACATTGGGAACAGGAGGATGGCGGGAAGGAAAGTTGACACTTTATATTATGGTGTATTAGACCTACAGTCATCCTGAATTTTTTTTCCAAGTAATGCAACAACTTGGATGTCACAAACACAAGCCCTTCAGTGGAAATGATAATACATGTACTAGGATCACAGAGAGATGAAACCCAACCATAACGTTTCCATAGCTTGCTGTGAAGGAATGAGACTTTGTGGTCCAAGTGCAATTGCAGTGTACCTGGATTGAATTAAGACACTATAAACATTGTACACTTATACTTAATAAAATTTATAGAGTTAGTTTTGAGTTTCTTAGAGATCAAAGGTGTTTTGTCGAGTCTCTGAAGTATCATGATCATTTTCAGACCATACTAAGTTCGATTTTTCTAATTACGGTTTATGGTTGCACCAATAGGCTTGAGCATGTCACATAGCAAGCAGCCAATTTGAAATTATGCCACTGTTTTGTTAAACTGTAAGTTGTTTAGTTGCACCTACAAAAGAATTCTGACCACATTCACATTTTAGACTGAACACTGTAAACATGGAACTCATCGTCTCCTGGGAGTATAGTAACTTTTCTTGTATAAAATGATCCACCACGTAGACCTGTTAATACATACCACAGCAGCATAGTCATGCATTATCATTAATGACATGACAAATCAGGACCTTATTTTTCAGTTAAACTATACATACAATTACCATCTGTAATTAAAAGTTGATAGTCAGTCCTGAGTCAGTGCAGTATATTCACAGCTTGCGTTGACTCCATAAAAGCCACATGAACAATAAATGCTTAGTAAACATGAAAGCATTGAATGAAGACTATTCAGCAGTGACACATTGAGCGGTGTCCCAGAGCCAATACTCTGATATGTGTGGCCTAAGTACTGTTGTCAACAGTGTGATATACTGTGCAATATTTATGTACATGTGTGTCTCTTATTGCAAGGTGGCATAATAATTAGCTGTCTAGTGTGACCAGCCCAATCCTGTTACATAATCAAGTATTGCTATTTACAAATTCATTTCTGATGCACACTCATCCCTACTCTCGGCCATTCAATCTGACCCTAGAGCCCAGTTATTCTCAGTGTGTGACATATTCATAATGCCTTACTGCATAATTTACTGATCATATATCTACTCTGCATTATATTTATTAATGCACAATTTACTTATTTGTTCAATTCCAATCTACTGATTGAATATATCACACATTTACATTTCTTTAAATTATCATTGCATAATGGCATTACCGATATTGCCATCATTATGTATGGCTAGTATGTACAATATACATGTGATCATTATAGTATATTTCTTGTCAAAGGTAACACTTACCAATCCTGGGTGTAAAACATTTCTATCAGCCAACATTTTGATGTTCTCATTGCTCTAAAACTTGTATTTCTATTGAACAGAAAGTGACACCTGCTGAGAAAAAATCTGGTTTCATTAAAGAAAGAGACCTAGTTACATAATTTCTAAATCTCCAGAATGTAAGTAAACCAGGACATGTGCCTGGCTGCTCAGAAGCAAATGCAACTTGGATATTTCACCTTGTTTATAATTGAGAAAGGTATTATTAATTCAGCCTCTGGGAAGGCTTATCAGAACTGAGATAGCACTTTCTAACTTGCAGCACGTAATATCATAACACTTTGTAACATGTGTCATGCAATGTCATAACACTTTATAACATGTAGCACACAATGTAAAAACAGTGACGCCTGCAAATGGCCTTGATATATATTGGGCTAAACAGCCCTTAGTAATCAGTTTTATATCAGGGATTATATACAGGACGAAGCTCACCGTAAGTCCCCTGAGACAAACAGGTTGCAGCAGGGGTGATGTACCTCTACTGTGAGGCAAACAGGATGCAGCACAGGTGATGTACCTCTTCCCTGAGGCAAACAGGATGCAGCAGGGGTGATATACATCTCCAGAGAGAGAAAAAGATGTAGCAAGGGTGATATATCGGTACCTCTCTCCTGAGGCAAACAGGATGCAACACAGGTGATGCATCTCTCTTCTGAGGCAAACAGGATGTAACAGGGGTGATGTATCTCTCTCTTGAGGCATACAGGATGCAGCATGTATGATGCACCACTCCCCTGAGGTAAACAGGATGAGGCAGACGTGATGTATCTCTCCCCTGAGGCACACAGGATGCAGCAGGGGTCACGTACCTCTCCCCTGAGGCAAACAGGATGCAGCAGGGATTATGTACGCCCCCAGTGAGACAAACAAGATGCAGCAGGGGTGATGTACAGTACAGCTATTGCATCATGGACCACCCAAACTCACAGTTTTACGAATGCTTGAGCAATGATGCGTGGCGCATTGCTCAAGCATGCGTAAAACCTCAAGCCAGGGAGTATGCTTACTACTGGCGTGCTCAAATGTGCACGCATGACTTTTTAAGCATGCGTTTTAGTGCTTATTTTTTCTTGCATCTGGCGACTGGTGTGCTAAAATGTGCTGAGCCTATCGCACGATGCTCAATGCCTGTCTGGCAAGGTTGAATCAACTTTTCAAACCGTGTGTGCAATGCTACCACGGCCTGTCAGTCATTCTTGTTATGAGGAGAACCTGTACATGTGGTTGCTCTGAACCAATCATAATTGACATGTTGACCTCAACCTACAAAAAGCATCGTGGAGGAACATGAGGGAACTGGTGGTGTTAGGGCCACCACAAACAATGCTTTGTATTCCCCCCCCCCCCCTGCTCCAACCAAGGCCTGGTCTTAACCATTTTATGTGCGATATGACAGCGACAAACCAACCAAATCTTGTAAAAGTTTTTGTGTGTCATGAGCTGTTCTCTCCTGATCAAAAGTCAGAAGAACATCTATTAATTTCACATGCTGATCTGCTACTTTCTGTCGTGCCTGGCAATGAGTTGTTACACTGCTAGGAATTCTTCCTGTTTCTTGGTGATCTTTTACCATCCTTTTCAATGTAGTTAGTCCAATAGTAACATGGTGCTGTTGAATCAGCATCTTTCTGATTTGAATAAAACTGTGTCCATCCTGCTTTTCCTGAACAATTTTCCATTTCATGTTGTCACTGACAGGCACCATCTTGCTTTGGTGGTAAACAAGAAGACATGCCATAAATCTTGGAAAACTTTTGCCGAGAAATTAACTGACGACACTCATTTCTGCACGTGCAAGACATGTACACTTAAGTGTACATACATTTATACACATTAAAGAACAGAAATTTATATATGCAGTGCTCCTTTTTATAATGCTGGTATTGGGGTCCACAGAGCATACCGTGTTATAGCAAAACCGCCTGAAAACAGAGGGACTTTTAACATAGAAGTAATGGGAAACTATTTCAGTGGGAGCCATGGTAATCATGGTGTTATATCAGAAACCGCCTTGTAACGAAGGGTGTTATAAAGAGGGAGCACTCTATTAAGTGTTTTTCTAGTTCTGAGTGGGACAAATTTCATTGTGTGCCTTTTTAGGACTTTGCAATGCCAGGATTTTATTTTTATCATTTATGTAAATTTAAAATGTGGGCCATGAAGGACAGCCCACTTTGTCAAATGCACAAGGTGACTGCAAGTGTAAAGCACCAGGCATGTTGCATGATGGGGTCACCACTTGCATGATGCTCACTTGCAATTGGCACGCTGCTTGTCCATTGGCACATAGCCAGACTTATTGCTAGCCAAGTGTGAAGTGGGACCTGCATGCATTTGCATGGTGCGAGCATCTTATCTGAGCTTGCTACACAAGGCTAGCTCTTTTCCTGTTTGCGCTCCAGTGTGCTTGACAGGCTAGCAATTTAGTTCATTTGATGAAAGCTGTACTGTACTTCTGGCCTGAGGCAAACAGGATGCAGCGGGGGGGAAATGTACCTCTCCCCTGAGGCAAACAGGATGCAGCAGGGGTGATGTACCTCTCCTCTGAGGAAGTTCCAAAAGTATAAATGTTACTTGGAATGTGGTCAGCACATGTTGTGGGTGCTTTTGCTGGCAAATACATATGTTTTCTACGTAATTTAGGGTCTCACTATAGACATTATTTGTTGTGAAAATTTTGTAATCGTACACATTATTCTTTTCTCTTGCATGCCTAAAAATTTAAAATAGCTTTAAAGGGGTACTGCTGTGATAATTTACAGTTTTTGAGTAGTTTTATATAGCAAATGTGGACCCACATCATAAAATACAAACTTTTTTCCAAACTGCATTAGCAGATTTCAAGTTTTCTTTGATATGTTAATGAGGGGTTATGATGTCACCTGGACTAACTGCTGCAGCTAATGCAATGACAGCCGAGTTAAACTCTGACAAAAACAAGGCAACCTGACCAAGTAAGCATATTCTACTTTTACTATAGGTGAAGCAGTGTATTTTGATATAATAAAATTTACTAAACTGAGATATTTTTCTCATTTAATGAGGATCAACAAGGAAAGAAAAATGCAGAAATCAATACAGACAAACTAACAACTCCTGTAGTTGTGTATTCAATTACTGAAGCAGGTGTCAACTAATATACCACACTGATAAGATCAAAGACGGTGATTAACGGAGTGCACAAATTAATATGATATGCCTGCTAGTGTTGTGTATCTCAGCTTGGTGCCCCCTCAAGGTTAATGAATTATATATATGGAGGTAGCCCAGGTGACATCACACATTAGAACACCTACTGGTAATATAAAGTAGTTCTAAATACCTGTTGAAGAAAAAATGTTGAAAATTTGTCAAATGAACACCTAAAATGAACATCAATGACAAAAAAAAAATAAATAAAAACTATCACTGCTGTTCCCCTTTAAACTTAACTCACGGAGTGCAATTCTTAGTCTTTCTTTTCACTCTGTGTGCATATATTCATTTGTATTCCTCTCAGAAATGACAAACTTTCATATCTAAACTTCATATATATTAGAAAGAACATGTAAAAGATCTGGCAACTTTCTGGAAAGTACACAAAGTTTCTGTACATACTATCACACCTTAAATATCCTCCATGTTGATTTGTATCATTTCACAACTGCCAATAGTGGTAGCGTTATATTGGAAAATACATAAAAAATATAAATAAATAAATAAACAATGCATCAGTGGCATGGAGTTTTATTCCGTATGCCCAGCTGGTGGCCTTCTGTCAATATATAGTTCCGGTCCCACAGCATGTAGATGTCTCACCTTGCCTTCCATTTCCCTCTCACTTTGACTCCTTGCTTTTGTCTGTTCTGTTGAGTATTTGGTGTAGGTTTATATTTACAATGAACAACGACATGTGTCCCCACTCTACCCTCAGGCACATGGGTGTGAAAAAACTTTGCACATGGTTGGTAACCATGGTAACTGAGGAAGGGCAAGATCTGGGACTGAAGTCCATTGAACATGACTAGATGAGTGGGCAGTGGGTGCGAGTCATGACTGTAGTGCTGACTCAACCACTTTGGTGCATCCCGAAAGAAGACATCAGCCTCATCTGTGTAGCCAGGCACAGACGACAGGTTTGGCTCACACGTCAGAAAATTCATGCTGATGTTTCTGTGAATGTACCTGAACAGAAAAAACATCAGAGTACTAGCAATTAAACAAAAGAAAGTGGGTACTTTCCATTATGCATCATGAAATAAATGTCTGTGTTACTTTTTTAATTTTTTAATTGTGCACAATTGGAAATAAAAAATATAAAACTCTGTGTATGTTTACACTATTGTCTTAAAAGAACATTCCCATCATTTGAAACTTAGTGTTAATATATTCCAATGGCCTTAATTTTCCTTTCCATGTGTCGAATCACCAGTAAAAATTCATAGGAGCTATATAAATTGGCAAAAAATGAGGTTGGCATTTCCAGTTCAAACGCGGCACCATGTTTTTATATTTAGTGACATCAGTCTTGACAGTACAGTTTTCTGAGTGCTGCTGTAGAGCTCTCCTAATGAAGGAGGAAGTTGACCTTTTCTTTATCACATGATCATGGCGTCTGTAAGCAGTGAGAAACATGCATCTTTTGATGAAGAATTTCGTCAGGAAGAAGAATATGGGCTCTATCACCCCATCAACACTCAGGAAAGTAGTGTCTGTTTCAATCCCTACCCAGATGAACCAGAAATCAAAATCGATCCTGGAGTTATTGGCACTGAGCAGGTGAACACATGTCCATGTTGCACTTACAGAGTGACTTGGCCTGGACTTTGTTGCCATGGTAACAGTCTCCTGGCTACTTGTGCTTCCAACAATCCAGGTGCCATCATTTTGTTTGCCTAATTTTGTTGGCATGGATCCCTCTTTTCAAGCTCATCTCTTGTCTGGCTGTTGCGCAAGAGAAACAGCCATGTAATCTGTGTAGCAATTGTCCCTAAAATGTTAACCACACAACTTTTGATAATTGGATGGAACAAAGTTTTGTCTGTTGAAACGGCAAACCCATTCTCTCCGTGATGCAAGGTTTTTTGGAAATGAATGCCACGACAAATTTTCTTTCTTACTTGTGCCGCTTGTCGCACAGGTAAGCAGAGCATTGAAGCATGCTTTGAAGCTTGGGTACCGTCCCCACAAGGTAAACAATCATCTGTCACTCGAGTGTTGCAGCGACAACAATATCGGGCTACCAGTGCATGATACAGTAAGCGTTCAGAGTGAGTTGTCTAGACTGATGTCACAAGCAGAAACACAACTCTCCATTCACAGCCCACTGAGTGTGAGTGGAGATGTGAAACAACAAGCATGGCACTAAACAGGGGATGTGAATTTGAACACAGAGTGCACTGTTTGGGAGGCAAAATCCAGTGGCACATCGCAAAACATGATAATGATATTTCATAATAAAGTTCTATTTAATATATATTTCAAGAATTCTTTAAGCTTTTCATAGCAGGAATGTTCTTTCAAAAAACAATTAAGCTTTGAGTCATTAAGGAAGTTGACACTTGCAAGAAATTAGACCCACAGACAAAACACTGTTGTCAATTTTTCAAGTCAATATGAAAATCATCCAAAGTTCAATTTTCTAACCAACTTTGATGCTTTCATGAAAATTAAATTGTTGCACAACTAACAGTGTCATTCAATAATGTATCAATATGGCCTTAGCTCTTTGAACGGTAAACATATACCCTGGCCACGTGAGACTCACCCATAGTATGGAGTAGAATGGCAGGGCATGAGAAACATCACTGACATATTCTTGTTGTTAACCTTGAATGACTCATCGTGGACAAACTTCATGACATCCACAGTGCCTCTCTGGTGTAGCAGGCTGGTGTACATAGCCAGGGGCAGGTTAGTGAGCACCAGAAACAGCACCACAAACTTGGAGCGACCACCTGACTTGGACACTGAGACAAGAGGCTTGCTATGTTTAGGCTTATGACTGGTATCCTCACTGTCACTGTCATCATCATCATCACTACCTGTATCCACAGCATAGTCACACAGAGACTGCAGATACACACCACAGATGTGCAGAGCCATGGGCAAGATAGGAAAGATAAAGCGGAACTCCTTGTGACCAAGGCAACTGAAACAAAATTGAACTGTTTAATCACAAGAAAATTCTACAATTTAGCATGCAAAGAAAGATATTTTTGAGTCAACAATTATTAACTGACTTACAACACTTTACGTCTGGATGTGACTATATTAATATTGGTCTACTTTGCTATGGCATAAGTATATTTTCCATGCAAAAAGAGCCACAAACACATTTTAATGTACATGTACATCATACTAGAATTTTATAAACTTAAAACATCCTTTGAACAAAAGAGGTTTACACCATGGGTATTTGTTTACACCTCTGGTTGACTTAATGAGTAGACTTATAGCCTGTCTGTATATATGTAGCAACAAATGTACTTTTTTCAGTCCTCAGTCAGCTTAATGAGTGGACTTAATCTGTCAAAATAAATGCAACATCAGCATGCGCTGATAATGAATTAAAGTACCTATATACAAATATGGTCCAGGCCATGGCATAAAGCAATGGCCTCTGATCAGTCTTCCTGACTGCCAGCAGGAACGGAAATATGTGGGTACCCATGATGACGGGAAAGCCTTGACTAAGGTACCAGTGCCATGGGTGGGAACCATAGAAGGTACCCATGTTGGATAATACATTGAACTGGAGAAAGTTGTACTGGACATAAACCCACTTGCCATAGCAGACACGGTCTAAGATGGATGACAGTGACAGGATGATGAAACTACAGGTATAAAACATATAAAATCTTGTATGAAAAACAACAGCTCAGCATCACTTGCCTGTGCATGGCTCAAAAGAGCACAAGTAGATCTACATCATACATGGACTGTTACTCTGTACATTAACATGGAACCAGGACTTCCAAGGGTCATTTGAAAAGGTGACAAACCCATGCATGTAATTAATCATGATGACAGAGATATAATTTTACATTTCTCTGTTTTTTGTTGTTTTATAATAAGTACAGTTTTACATTCATTAATGGTCTGTGCACTATGTGATGATACATGTATGTCTGATGAGAAAAATGTATCTTACCATGGCAGAAATGCAATTGTTCATGAACAGGTGTTTTTTTCTTTTTTTTTCAAACTTTCTTCAAAACCCCTTATTACCTGAACATTCTATCCATTTGACATATATGTAATGAACTCACTTGCAATAAACACATCTACCATAGTAGTGATATTTTAGCTGTATTAACTGTGTACATGAATAAAATATATCAATACACAAACACACTGCAAAGAAACTAAATTGCTCAACATATATGATCTTGCTTTTAAGAATCATCAAACAATGTGTATTTTCCTAGAATTCATACAAATCTGAACAAAGAAAAGAAAATATGTAGACTGTCTTTACACAAGGCTAGGTGAGAATGACCTACCCTCTCTCTGCAAACAGCTTAATAATCCTCCATGCCACATGTCTGTACATAAATACATGCCATGCCCACAGGGGAAGCCACACAATGGCCGCTGTGGGTCGCACCACTATTGCCAACCCCACCACCGTCAAGTACTTCCACTGTGCTTTCCTAACAAAAAAATACAGATGTTAGGGAAAATACAGTACCACTTTTCAGCATTTTTACAGCAAAGTCTTTGTCATATTTCCACCAAATCTAATTCACTAGAACCTATTCTCAAATATTCATGCACGTTTCTGGACACTACATACATGCTTGCGATGACAGAGTTCACTTGTATATATCTAAATGTTAAATCATGGTGTATGTATATTTACTGAAACAGCAACATGACATAACATGTGTGTTTTGTATATTATGAAAAAAAACAGGCTTCAAGATATGAGACCACGGAAAAAGAAAAAAAACTAATTTGTTGTTAAGTTGTGACACAAATATTATGATGGTTCATGCCAGTCTGTGTAAGCGTGGCAGCCACAGTACTGAGAGCTTACCTTGGTTTGCCAGGCCAGGGGAAGTAATACAATGCGATGGTGGTCAGGACAGTCTCCATGGAGTTGGTCAGAGTGCGTGGCCCACAGTAGAAGGTGAACCAGGATGTGAGTTGACAGAGTAGGGTCCAGTGAGCCACCCTCTGATTGGACAGCTTTCTGGACAGCTTGAATAGATAGAGATCTCCAAGAGCACAGAACAACCCCTGCATCAGGCGGGGCACCTTGATCTGAAATACAACAAACATTTCCTCAAAACTTTCCTTTTCCATGTCCATCCCATGCATTCATATTGTTTCCACAAGAAATGCCAGGAAGACTTTCCACACAACCTATACACAACCTTTAATTTGAGGTTTGTTGTTTCACTCTGTAAGAGTCTTCATTCTATCAGATATTGTCACTTGCCTCATGTTCACAACTAGTGACAGTCACCAGTATCAGAAGCTGGTATGTGCTGCCATACATATTGAAGGCAATACAGTTACCAGTCAAAACTGAGCTGCAGCAATCAGAATTCCCTGCAACAGAGTTCACATGTAGTATATACTGAAGTCAGATTTGTGTTAATAAAAACATGCATGTACACGTACATATACATATAATTCAAATAGTTCTCATAAAAACTCTACATGTAGTCTCTCACTGAAGTACCTTAGACAGCTTTCAACACCTATAGCTCTCCTCAGTCATTTCATCATCAGCATCTTACCAGATCTCCAATGTCTATGTTGTTTTACCATTGTATCGGTTCTAAAATCCATGTTCAATTGCTCCTGGTCTCACCAAAACTGGCCAAATTGTGGGTTTAATCGACGATTTTACTCCATTTTGACCTTCGGGACTGTCTGCTTTGAGCACTAGTGACCTGGATGTATCAGGGCACAATCATTTTAGTCATACTGACAGATGTGCTGAATCAGCTGTACACATGACGGTCCATTAGACTTACAATGCCTCGAATGAGCTCATGTGATAGTGTGGGAGCTTATGTGTACAAGTAATATCTGATAAACTATTGGTATAATGAAAATTTTAGATGAAAATCACTCAAATTAGGCAATATTAAACCTGCATTGAATAACTGCATTTAGGGACTTTTTACCTGTGGTAGGGAGCAATTGAAAAAAGGCAAAATAATAATTAATTCAGAGGAACTGGGGCACTATCCGAGCAGCCAGAAATGCACCAGCGCTAGAAAACCAACAGGTGACGCTAGGCTTTAGACGCACCAAGAATCTCAAAGATGATCTCATGAGATCCAGGCTCAGGTACCCACCAACACAAAAAATGGTACCAGCGATCACTGGCATTATCGACAGCAACCCCTGCAATACACAAAATTGCAGATATTGCCCCAAGATGGACACTAGGGGCCTCGTCACGAGCACCCAAACAGGACGCTCATACGACACTCCAATTGGAATTTCGTGCAAACACAACAACTTGGTGTACCTACTGACATGTAAGGTATGCCACAAACAATATGTTGGCCAGACGGGCCGCACCCTGATGGACAGAATGCGCGAGCATTTCTATTACATCACCAGAAAGGACTGTACCCAACCGTTAGGGAGACATTTCCAACTCCCCAACCATGACGCCCCAGATTTGACCATTCAAATCGTGGAACATATACGCACACCTCCAACTCTAGAAAAGACACTGAGGTTGCGTCTTGCGAGAGAATCCTTTTGGATACACCAGTTGCGCACAACAGAACCGTTCGGTCTTAACATCATGGGTAGATGAACTCCTTGTTCAGTAATATGCTAAAATTTTGGTTCTGAGTTCATCTACCCCATGATGATTTGTGTTCATGAGAGGTACACTCGTGAACCAACGGCTCCCAATTTTCTCTGAATTGAGAGTCTAGCTATCAGTAGATACAAGTCTTCTCTACACTACACCTGGTATTCTCCAGGTATCTCTAAACCTGACACACCGAGGTCAGTCTACCAGTTTATTACTGCTTAGCAACAAGCAAGTTCTACTTTGTGATAGAGCAGACAGCCAATCACATCGTTTTTTTGACTTAAACGTTCACTTACGTTAGTAACGTGAATGTTATACCCTGGTATATAAGTACGTACAGGGGACCGTTGATCAGTCCTGATGAGTTGCGTCAGCAACGAAACCGGTCGACTATCCAAGGCTAAGCTGAGATACCAAGTTATCAATCAATCGCTGTTTATTCCGGACTTGTTTAGTCTAAATTGAAAATAATATTTACCATGGCAACACACACACACACACACACACACACACACACATTCTCACACACACACACACACACACACACACACACTCACACACACACACACACACACACACACACTTTGTAACCATGTGTTCTTCTGCTTGCTGAAGATGCTTCTGTTTTATGATAATTATCATAACGCAGCTCAATGCAGAATTTGTCATCTTTCATGAAGGCCATTAAACCCAGTTACTGTAAAGAAGCCTATGCAACTAACCTGACTGTATAAGACTTTCATAAATTGGCCTGCATACAGCTAGGCCTATGAGCAACAGAACAGTTACAGTAGGACTCTGCAAATATTGTTTCCTGTTCTTTTGTTTTCTCTCTCTTATGTATGTATGTATGTATGTATGTATGTATGTATGTATGTATGTATGTATGTATGTATGTATGTATATATGTATATAAATATATATATATATATATATATATATATATATATATATATATATATATATATATATATATATATATATAAATAAAAGTAGTCAACTCAATTCTAATGCTTTGCGTGACACCACCCTTCAGCTCCCAATATTCCATACTGATATTACATGGTTCTCAAACATATAAATAAAAAAAGGGGAGGAGGACTTGCAGTTGAAGTCGTAATTTCAAAGACTGGACAGGAAAAAGATAAACTCGAACTTCTGATAGAGATCTCAATATAATGCAAAACATTTATTTATATAAACATACTGCATAGGGTGTAAAATCGATGATGACAACGACGATGATGATAAGGATGAAGACAACAACAACGAAGACTGAAATGAAATCATGTATTCCATTTCACCTTGCGTCTACAGTGGAAAATATAATGTCTTCCCTGATGGGCACACTCCTGACCAGGCCATTCACATGACCAAAACTGCAAAATCACATGGTGGTTTCTAAATTACGTCAAATGAATGCGGTAATATTAATTCATTTACTTTCCCTTTAAGTTTTGATATCTTATAGTATGGGGAAATTAAAAACACAACAAACATACTATTTTCAATGAAACTTTATTATGTGGAACATCAGTTGAAGATATGCCTACATTTGTTCGACATCTGTCAAAAATCAGTTTGCCCGAATGGCAGCTGGGTGATACTGACTGACTGAAGTGCATAAGGATTGACGACTTACATGTACATTTTACTTTTGATTATGCTGTCAAAATTTGAATGGAGATAAATGACTAATTGCTGTATTTGCCAAAAATATCTGTTTTGTCTCATAAATGCCAAAATATCAACAAAAATGCTCGTTCATGAACAAGTCTCTGACGGCAGTCCAGCACTGCCAGTATCAGCATTGCAATCATGTCCGCTAGATCAGAACAAAGGAAACATTTAGCCCCACATGTTTATGGCTGATTCAGCGCATCTGTCAGTATGGCTAAAATGATTGCTCCCTGATACACCAGGGTCACTAGTGCTCAAAGCAGACAGCCGTGAAGGTCAAAATGGAGTAAAATCATCAAATAAATCCATAATTTGGCCATTTTGGGTGAAACTAGGAACAGCTGAACATGGTTTTTTGGACAGATACAATGGTAAAACAACATAGAGATCAGGCAAGATGCTGACGATGCAATGACTGGGGTGAGCTATACGTGTTGAAAGCTGTCTAAGGTACTTAAATTACAGACAAGAGACATACTTTCAATACAAAGCGTTGACTGAAGGGTTCGCCAGAAAAATTGCTGCCATTTGCTCAAATTAGGCCCTGGTGACACCAAAATCTAATCGTTCATCTTGGACGGCTAGATAAGCATACTGACAAAATTGAGCAAAATATATTGGAGCATTCTGGAGATCTTGCAGAACCAAGCCCTAACAAGCATGTAATAAGGCTGCCATTTGCTCAAATTTGGTCATGGTGACACCAAAATCTAATCAGTTCATCTTGCCAGGTAAGATAAGCATATTGCCAAATTTGAGCAAAATACATGGAGGCACTCTGTAGATATCACGGTAAAGAAAATGTGCACATTCGGATGGACGGAAATCCGGACGGATACCGGACAGATGGACAACCCGAAAACATAAAAGGTCCCCCCATGGGGCGGACCCTTAAAAGCAACAAAAAGATTTTATTATGGCAAGAAATCAAAAGTTGTAAATACTCCAGTTTAGCAAAGACATAATCATGACATGATGTTCTTGCCACACATCATGTAAAAACTACAGCATGGCTATATATACATTGTACTAATAAATAAGGCATACCAGCAGTATTCTGTTGTCCAGATGTAGCAATGCCAGAATTTTATAGATAGCAGCAAAGATGGCTGGATAGGTGTACCCACGTAGTCCATGCCCCCACTCCCATGTCAAGTAACCGTAGCTACAAATACACAAAAAGAAATGTACATTTTCTGTTAACACAAATTACAGTTTGGCCCTCACATTAAAATTTACAGACGGTAATTCATGACAAAGTTAATGTTATTTCTGAACGCAGTTTCAATCAGATTCTGAAAGCACATTTACAACATACTAGACAGATCACAAACTACTGATTATCAGGCACTTTTCATGCCAGTGCACACGTATGGGTTACATTACACATTATAGTTAAAACAATATATTCATGGTTTGTGTTCTTTTAAAAACATATCAAGGAAAGGCAATTTCCTAACCCTCCTGTAATTAAACTACAATTTATTAAATCTAAAGATCAACAGATGAGGAACTATTGACATGGGCTGACAACTGCAGTAGATACAGCTATACATGTATATACTGTACACTTTTGTACATTTCAGTTGATTTACTTTTGTACATATATTTATAACCATTAATTACTATTGACACAGGTTGGCAACAGCAGGCTCATATATTTTTTCGTGTATTTTATACTCTTTCCATTTGATTTACCTTGTACTAAATATTTATTATTATTATGACTGAGATATTACTTTTTCTGAGGGAAGAAACACTTAATTATTTTAGAATCTGCAGTAAAACAATATATTTAATGTTGAAAATCTGAAAAGAAACCAATTATCTCAAGTTCATATAAAGACTGGGATGATTTGGACAAGGATAAGGGTTGGAATGAGGGATGGAAGTGTACCCTTACACACCCATATGCCATATTGTGAGCCACCTCTATGGACTGCCAGTACTCATCAGGTACATAGGAGGACTGAATCATCATTGCATTCACTACCCTGAAGGCAAGCAGTCCCAGGAATAGTGTGTGGTCTGATGACATGATCAGCCTCACAGCTGGTGGTCCTCCTATGGGCTCATCTGGTGAGATGTCTGGGTCCTCCTCTCCTGAATCGAAGAGTTCCACATCCTGACTGGTCTTATGGCGAGCATGTGAGGTGGGTGCAGCATCCTCATGACTTGCTGACTTCTGTCTCTTTCTTCTGATTGTGGCAGCGCTCTTGCTTTCCTTCACCATATTACTCTGGCACAGTACAGTGCCGGCTGGAATATGAATAATATATGAATAATATATATATATATATAGACACACACACATATATACATATATATATATATATATATATATATATATATATATATATATATATATATATATATAACATGCATAGTCAGTCTACTAGCAATAAATGAAATGTAGCTCTTTATTAGTTAAACATTAAAATAATAATGATAATTTAACTTGAGTGAAGTGAAAATCTTCACAATAATCAACTGTTCACATTGGTATCCATCTTATCCTCTTTAATAATAATGATTAAACCAGCCTAAGTTGAGCACTGTGAGGCAGATTTGCATGTTAAGTGGACCCTGGCTAAAACCCAATCTTAAGCCAATCAGCAGTGGGCAAAACTATTTTGTAGCCACACTGAACCCAAACATACATTTCCCTTAACATGGTTTGTATGGTGATTATAAGCTTTTTTACATAAAAAGTAGAGTGAAGATTGTTCCATTACATGCTTCAACATGTGAATCCAACTTGTTATCATATATAATTCATGATTAGTCTAAATTATTTTGTTTCAATGTAACAAATCATTTTATATTCAACACAATGTGCCCCCCCCCCTTTCCGCCTTGCACAAGAATCTATTCAGACTATTTACATGGCAAAAAAGCTTTAAACTTGCCATATTTAGCTGCACTTGCCAAAAATACTGACCATAAATAATGAGACTATAGTTTTGTTTCATACGATATGACTTAATTTTGTTTTTCTTGCTTGACAAAATGTATCTTTTTGTTGCTACTGAAAGGATCTCAAACAAATGTATCAGTGGAGAGGCTGGACAAACCCTTTTTTTTTCAATTTTGAAAAAGTAAAGTAAATTTTTTTTTTTTTTTTTTTGCTTTGGCAGATTAAACATCATAATAGCTCCCATCACATCACATACAATGATGTACATTGTGGAGCCTTACAAATATTGCATTCTCTTAAATTTGCATTTGTGTGGCCCAAACTACCACTCGAACATCATGAACATTCTATTGAATCAGTAGGCAGGCCTGATGGCCTGCAAAAATGACAAATATAGTCTCCCCACCTGTACAAACTGAGGGAAATCATAACAAGTACTGCAGCAATGGACATCCTGCACCAGAAATGTAAAACAAACCCCATGATGACACCAATACTACTCCCTTTGAAAGTCTCCAAACAATAAAGCTCTATTTCACTGCCAACCCTGAGCCAATGTTTCAACGTAATGGGTCAGGTTTGTGACATTTGAATAAATACTGTCAAATTGGAGTGATATTTTTATATTGAGTAAACATGTACTCAGGCATGTCAGACAAGAATGACAGTCATTAACATTTAAGTCAAAAATATGTTATCAAAACATAATTTTTCTTAACCTGATTTTAAGTACAATTAGGCAAACTTGTAACTGTCGTCGGCCGCTGCTTGCTACCGATAGCCCCTGGGGGTTTAACCTGACAGAAAACATGTATGCCTTAAATGTCTGAAAGTGAATATTAAAACAGAATGATGCCACAAGATAAAATTAAGTAGCAAAACAGACAAGTCTAAAATCTGTAAAATTATCACAGCCCAACTTTCTAATTATCTTTGGATATCAACAGCAAAATGTGTAGGGCAAGTCAGAAAAGAATGAAAGTCATTAGAATTAGTCAAGAGACTGCAATTAAAATATTATTTTTCTTAACCTGATATGAAGTACAAGTAGGCAAGCTTGTAACTGTCATATGCCACTGCTTGCTACTGATAGCCCCTGGGGGGTTAACGTAAAAGAAAACAAGCTAGCCTTAATTGTCTGAAAGGAGAATAATTAAACAGAATTATGCCAAAAGATAAAATTAAGTGGCAAAACAGGCAAGTGTAAAATCTCTTAAATTATTGAAGTCAAACTTTCTAACCATCTCTGGATATCTACAACAAAATTTGTAGATATATTTGATCAGAAGTACATCTTTGAATCCTCTTGACTCAAGTTTATTAAATCCTTTTCATGTGCAGAACAGCAAGTAATGTTGTTTTTTTTCTCAACAAAATTTTATTTTCCATTTCTGTCTTCCATTTGTATCATGTTCTCGACAGTCCTTCATGATACTTACAAATATTCAACAAATTTTGATACTTTCACATGAATCTGTTTGTCCAATCACCAATGATTCCATAATTTGGGCTCTATACGACTATAGTTAATTTCTTTTTTAAACAACAAATAAACATCTACCTTCTTTTCTGTTGCCATACAAAACCATTTGAAAATAATGACATCATGACAGTATTCTATTTACCCAATACAGTGGTACCTGCTTCAGAGATCCCTCCAATGAGAGACCACATATCTTTTTAAGACTGCTCTCTCAGAATACTGTGCTATCTTTTCCATGTTATTATACTTCTAATGACACATTGACAGACCACCTGTTTTGAGAGACCACATTTTCACCCTGCCCTAGGGGTGGTCTCTTAAGACAGGGACCACTGTAACAGTCTGTTTGTCCCAGAAGCAAGTAATGTTTATGTTTGAACGTTTCCTGGTATTTATAAGATGAAGATGTGTCAAGTTGGAAGTCATCAAATCATAGTAAACCTCAGCAAACTGAAGTAAATACTTTGACAGCCCTGTGGGCGATAATGGGTGCATCTGTACATTGGCAACACTGAATGCCAGAACCGCGTTTGCTCCGTTTAATAACGATTAAAATATCTCAAAAATAAAATATGTGCTTTCATATTATTACTACCTGTCCTGGTCAGGAAGCAGGGGAGCCGACACCAGTAGTTTGTTTATCAAGGAATGACGCTAGCCCAAGGCCAAGCCATATCGATTTTGTTTCGGTACACAGGGTCACCGGTCTTTTAAACTGGGAACCACATATTTATGCAGGGATCCAGGCTAATGTGTCTCGTTTTCGTTTTAGTATTCCACTTCCTGCGGGAGAGGCCATGTGGGCGAAGCGGTCATAAACATGCCGTGTCCCAGTCGAATTTTCACCGGTTTTCGGGCTTTAGGCTTCACAAGTAATCATGTTCCACTCGCAGTACGGTATCATCAGAAACACAAGGAAAATTACGTGGTGACCTGCGTGGGAAAGGCATTTCACATTTACAACGTAAGGCATTCTGCTGGCACCACTGTTGTGTACCGTTTGTACGCTGCGTTGTGTACCTTGTAGACTAGAGTGCCATCATGCCAGCTCAGAACATTGAGTCAGTCAAAGCAATGCACGTCAAGCAAATGCAGTGGCCTAAAATTGAAGTCACTTTTTGCAGGTTGGACATTACCTGAACCAAATTGCAAGAAATCTCCTATCATGAGACATGACTGTAACAAGACATAACACTGCCACTGGGTTCGAAAAAAATTAAAATTCATTGTAACTTAGTTATTCATGAATATGTTGGCCGGCATAACCAGGCATCTGCCATGTGTCAGAAAATGTCAGCAAGTTTGTCTAGTTTGTGAAGACTCAAATGTACCTGATCACTCTGTGTCTGTTCATGCATCAGTCTGACCGTCCGTAAACTTTGATTGAGGACGTGATACATATTGCGTGATAACGAAAAGTTACCTGGACTTGTATATATGGGCGCCCTAACGGTTTTCTGTTAGTTGCTGATGAGTTCATACAAACGAAACCAGTCGAACTACAAAAACATTTCGGAGTGACTATTTTCACCGTACGGTGAGAATAGTGTTTTGTCTATATTCACCGTACGGTGAGAATAGTGTTTTGTCTATTTTCACCGTACGGTGATGATAGAGTTTGGTCTATATTCATTGTATGGTGAGAATAGGGGCTGCTCTATTTCTAACGTACGGCGATGAAAAGAAGTCAACCAGGGAAGAATATTTTGGAAAAGCATTGTGTCATGATATTGCACACAAAGAGAATTGGAACAAATATTTGCTGAAATAATAAAAAGGCATAACATCCCAGTTTGAGCATGGTTTATGAGATCTGTTGAGGTGTTATTTCAGCTTTATTATCTAATAGTTTTTAAAGAGCCAACACTGTATTTTTTTATGTGAAAAGGCAAAAAAATTAGGTAACAAGACAAGGTAGGAACTTTTTTTAATATTGTCACGGATGGAAGCTACGGAACTTAAGGGTAACTTATAGATCTATCTTCTCATGACTTTGGTTAAGGATCGCATTAAAAAGAAATCCACGAAGCAACAAAAATGAAAGACTGATGGAAGGGTAGAGTAAATTCATATACATTAATTTGAGATGTTAAAAAGCTAAACATTTAATGGCATTATGCTTTCACGGTGCCAAGTTAATTTTGCTTTACAGTAAACCCTCCGTAAGTGGGCACTTTGCTTTGGTCCCGTTTCCTATTGACTATACTATAAAGCTAGCTATCTCCCTAAAGTAAGCATTTCTCCAATCTTAATTTCTCTCAGTTCTATGTGGCAAGCCATACCCATAAATTTGCGAAAAGGCTCTTAATTCTAATTTCCAGATGGTAAAAATACAGCCGCCTATATCCTCACCGTGAAAATATACCAAGCTGTACCATCATCCCCATGCGGTGAAAATAGACCAAACCTATTCTCACCGTACGGTGAAAATAGACAAAAATCTATCCTCACCGTACGGTGAAAATAGACAAAACTCCTTCAAAACGCTATTGTCACCGCACGGTGAAAATAGACCAAACGCTATTCTTACCGTACGGTGAAAATAGACAAAAATCTATCCTCACCGTATGGTGAAAATAGACAAAACTCCTTCCAAACGCTATTCTCACCGCACGGTGAAAATAGACCAAACGCTATTCTCACCGTACGGTGAAAATAGACAAAAATCTATCCTCAACGTACGGTCAAAATAGACAAAACTCCTTCCAAACGCTATTCTCACCGCACGGTGAAAATAGACCAAACGCTATTCTCACCGTACGGTGAAAATAGCATCGTCCAAAACATTTTCCGTCAAGGCCACTTGTCCCATCTCTTAGCTGATAAAAAAGACACACATTTTGTTACATGTAATTCCAGACCTGCAGTCTATCACAACACATATTAAACAAAAACAGCATTTGTGAAAATGCAATGAGACTGGATTTATGAAATTTGCACTGAATTACTCAGGGATGATATTTGTGGAATACTGTGCCTAGCTCTTTAAGAGAATCTCCATTCTCTATTTCAGAAAATGTGTATTTCATGTACAGTGTCAGTAAAGCCAGATATCTTGGAGTCAGCTAGTGATTGATCGAGTTATTTGTATATCACTTAATTCTTAGATTGTAGTGAAAGTTAACTATCTTGTCGTGCTTTTCAACATTGTTGTACCAGGCATCTTATACCTGCATGGCCCCCTTGAAATATATATAAATATATTTACGTTTTTGTGTGTTACAGTGCTCAAAACTAGGAATTGTCAGTGTCAGTAAGTATATTTTCTGGTGCATTATTACCTTAGTTTTGGCTGCAATGACCAACATGTCGGGATTCATGACTTTCCATTACAATATATATTATGACATTGGCAATGGTTACTTATTTTCAACATATGTAAAGGTTTGTTCCAGACAATCTTGCAAAAGGCTGGGTTTTATTTGCACTGTTCAATAGGAGCACAGTCGAAAATGTTTGCAAAGTCTGTTCTTTTCATTGTGGATTTAAAATAAAGGGAGGAAGGAAAAAAAAAACACCAAAGGTTGCAGGTTCGAAACAAACTCGTTCCAAACAAAAAATATATATTTTCGACATTTCCTTAATGCTGGTGGATTTAAGTCTACGATTCTGGAAATAAATGCCGACTCAGTAAATATACTGCATTACCGTGTTGATATGGCACTCGCACATAACTACCTCCATTGAACCATTCTTTATTAGGAATGGGGATTTGGTCGAGTGGATATGTGCATTTCCCATTTCAGCTAGGCGACTGGTGCCAAAGGTTGCAGGTTCGAGTCCCACTGGTTCCGAACAAAAAATATCAAATCAGGCCTAATTTACAAACACTTGTTTAATGAGAAAACGTTGTGTAACAAAATCTGGAGCATTATGGTAATGGTTAAAATACAGGTGAATGAAATTTTAGTTTAAAATAGGTAGATAACATTGTTGACTCATGTTTACATTAACAGGTAAACAGGCAAGTTACAACAAACATGCAAAATGCCCTTTGTCATTCAACTTCACTTGGACATTCAAGTAACTGTTGAATGAATTTGATACCTAGATGTTGATCTTTGAATCTGCTGAAACTCCTCCATCGTATTTCATAAAGTTCAATAAATCAGATTCAATCTGAGAGATTGCAATGGTAATTAAATACTAATTAATTGTAAATGTACAACATAATTCCCTCAGTGTATTGAAGAATTGTCATTGTTTGTAAAAAACTACATGTATTATGCTAAAAATAGGGATTGGCTCTGATCTGTGGATATATTTGAGAAGGGACCTTCTTGCTTATGTCACTCATGAAGCATTTCAGAGAAGATATGCTGCCATACTCAGAATTAAAAGACACCAAACCATCAGTGGCAAAATGTCTGATTTCAGTTCTGGGTTACTCATGGTTATCATCCCAGTAGTCACTATGGGCAAGGATTCATTTGAAGAATATGCGCACACCCAAGTGAGATGCCCAGAATCCAGTATAGTACTAGTATACAGTGTGTGTACACAATTTTAGTAAAAATGGTTGATTGGGAATGGTGTATCTTCAGGTAATGCCCATCTAGATGAGATCAGCTGCCTGGCTGCAGATGCCTTCCTGGTCTACACTGGCTGTGGCAATGTTGTGCAGGCATATGCCAGAGGAAGACAGGTGAGCAGAGCCACACAGTATGTAGACACGCTGTCAGTGTCACAGAAAAATACTCCCTGACAAAAATATGCACACCGCTCCCACAACCGAATTAAAAAGTAATCATCATTTGAATTCTACTGTGTGCATTTCAACTGCAGTTTGATTAAAAGATGTGAGTAAATTCTTTTTTACATAATATTATATACCATGTATACTTTTGGTGCCCATTATGACCAAAACAGAAGGCACACAGCTGTTGACTTGGGGATGAAATGCAACATAGTTTGTCATTACAACCTTTAATGAGTGATTTACAGTTACATTTTCCTGATAATGATAAGGTTCTACTGATATTTACAGGGAAGCATAATTCAACAAAAAATGTATTACATCAACAGTAGAATATATCAGTTTTAGCAGATACAGTTTTAGTGGTGGCTGCTGTTTCTTGCAGGTGGTCCATACATACGAGGGCCACAGGGAACCTGTGCATCTCCTACTGCCATTTGGGCAACACCTGTTATCTGTGGACAGATCTAGCTGTGTGCGGGTGTGGGACACACAGTCACAAGGTAGGCCTACATACACTGACCACCAGGAAGTAGTACATGGCTATTATATGTACTGCTCTCATATTCATGCTGGGTAAATGGAGGGGCAAAATCAAGGAGATATATTTCACAGTTTTTTTCTTAGAATTATACAGATTCAATATAAATTAAGTACGTTTGCAGTTCATTCCATAGTTTATAAGCAGAACAACTTCTGAAGTGAAAGAAATTGATCTAATGGACCTCGTCGTAGTTGATTTGCTGCACTACTCACTACAAAGCTAAGCAATGCAGACTGAACTGCAGGAGCTACAGACTGTGTTTACAACTTATTCTGACAATTCACTATGCCCAATAAGTCATATCAAAATTGCTACAACTCATCCAAACTTGCTATTGAATACAATTTCTTGCTATCGATTCTGGTCTATCCTTTACGCTCTACAGATCTAGTTTATACTAAATATAATTTCCTGCTACCATGCTGGTCTGTCCCTGTACTCACTACAGATCTAATTGACCCCAACCTGATTTTAAGTCACTACCAGCCATCTCAACTTGCTACACAGATTATTTATGGACTACAAACAAGTACTTTCACTTGTTTTTACTGTGGCAAAGTTGAGTTGTTCAGAATGTGAGGTCTGTGGACACAATTTCTTGTGTGCAGGATTCTTCTTATATTTACAGAGGTGTACTTGGAGCTCCAGTTTGATAATGTCAGCTTCGAGGTGACCACAGTGATGCATCCAAGTACATATCTCAACAAAATCTTATTTGGGAGCAAGCAAGGGACATTACAACTGTGGAACATCCGCACTAACAAGCTGTTGTACATGTTCCAGGGCTGGGGCAGTGCAGTCATGGTTGTAGAACAGGTAGGGATCATTAGTATTTCATCAGCTACCCAGCATGACATGCAGTCTCTGATTCACTGCTACCCCCAAAATGTATGCCAAGATGCATGTTTTACTATTGTACATCAATTATAGTTGCTCGAAGTCAGATATGTAATAAGAAACTTCCTCTTTGCTGTTGTAAAAGCTGGGCAGTATGTTACACTTCAGGATATATGATACATCATGACACAGGCTCACAAATCACCCAAGCTTACAAAGAATCTTCATTGAAAAGCCTTGCAAAGAGTACATTTTCTGAAAGCTAACAAGCTGAAGATTCTGTACTTTGTACTGTCAATGATATGCAGGATCTATGTGTTTATACAACAACAATGCAAAATTATTTCTCAATTTCACAGAAAAGTGACATCTGCTCTTTTTTTATGACTGATGTGAAAAAAAATGTTTTGGAAATATAGAGGACATAATGCTTTTCCGAAAAAAGTGGGTCTATTTTTTGCCTTTTTTGCATTATTCTTGAGTCATGAGCTTTTGAAACTGAGAAGATAGAAACATGAAAGGTCCTGGCATTTGTATGGCTGTGTTGACAAATCTTCTGAAAAAATTTAAATCAGAGATCCAATTTTTAGTGGACATTATACACAATTTTCGAAGCCGCCACCTGTCAGTCACACAGTCATATGAAATGAATAGAGCTACGCCTTCATGCTCACAGGAAAGTCCAATGCAAGTCTATGCTCGTAAGCTGTGAATGGGGATGCAGAAAAGACACTGAAACAACTATAAATGTTATGTACTACCTTTTTGTTTGAATAGAGTGACCATGAATATCAATGGATTATATCTATGGACTTATTTTGTCTGAAATAACGTGCAATTAGCTGTAATTTGGTGTCTTTTGGAAGAGGCGGTTGCTTGTTAGACGAGCTGGCTGGTAGTGGTACAACACATTGAATAGACATTGCAGCTGTAGCCTGTGTTAGTGTTGGTAATGATCAAGTGTATGATTAAATTCAAGGTGAAAGAAGTGATTAGTTGCACTGGCATCGCAATTCTGAAAGTCAGATAACAAGAAGCCTGGGTACTTGTGAGCAAAATCACAAGAGCAGCACTTACGTTTATGAGGTTTCTATCCATCTAGTATCGTAGGTCTCGCTACATTGATAAATGGTTAAATAACTGCATAGTACATGACAGCAGCAACACTTGATGGCTCTTCCCAGAAGAATGACAGACATAGCATTTCGGTATTTTTTTTGTTATTCTTTTTGATTGATCAATATTAAAGATAATTTCCATTCCAATTACAGAGTAAAAGTAACAAGCATTGGCATGCCCCTTTTGCTACTGGCCCCAGCCATCAGCTGATTGTGCATGTCAAGCGAATCCATCGTCAACTTTATCTCAGAAATACATCGTAGCTTTGAGTGTTGCTGATGCTTCCTTTATTGGAAACACGCCATGAAGGAAACACTGAATACTTTAATGGAATCAGCAAGTTATAAGACATGTCATCCCAATCACAGGCCAAAATAAAGTGTTGAAGTATGGGCATTTGTGGCTTGCTACCTCTTATAAACAAACATCCCACAGGAATGCACGTGAAAGTTAACCCTTGCATTCCATAACTACATGTGTCACCTAGCTAACCCAGAGCACCCCTTACCAGCTGAGTATTCTGACTGCTCTTTAATTTCAGCTTCAAAGATTTATGTGTTTTTATTTTCATTATTTTTTTTGGGGGGGGGGGGGAGCAAAATGGCAAATCTAGATTGTTTTTGCTGCTTGTCACACATGTTTGGGTGGGGCTTCCCTGTACTCCCTGATTGGTTGAAAGGAATATTGTGCTTGGCAGTTCATGGCTAAATGGGGCCTGATTGGAGACAAGCCAGAGACTGCCAATCATAGTAGGAGCTGATTTGCTGTGTTATAACTGAGACCTTGGGTGGAACTCAAAGGAGTTAAGTGATGTCAGCAAGAAACCACACAGACGAAGGGAGACAGACAGACTGGTCTTTTCCAAAAAATCACTCCCTTGCAGTCATACTTCAGGCAATTAGAATTTTGCACATGGGAGGTAAATGTTTTTATATCATACACAAAAATCTTAAAAAGGGAATTTTTTTATCATACAACATGTCAAAAATCCTTAATGTTACTATATGTAAGAGATAAGCAGGTAAATATGTATGGAATACATCTGATGGGCCATTGTATACAGCAGTGTGTAATGTGACCATCAGATAACAGCATTTGAAAATGTGGTAACTACCTGCATGTAGCAAATGATTCCTCTATTTTGTGGCTAGTGTGTTTCCCTTGTTCCAGCAAGGAGGAGTCCACTGTAAGCCACCCCTTGGTGTCAGACACCAGCAGTGAGTGTGGTGGGTGTAAGGCAGATGATTCTTTGATTATACAATAATACATCAACTGTGTTTCAGGCACCAGCCATAGATGTGGTCGCTGTAGGGCTGGACAGTGGGCAGATTATTGTACACAACATCAAGTTTGGTGAGACAGTAATGAGGTTCATGCAGGACTGGGGCCCCATCACTGCCATCACGTTCAGGACAGGTCAGCTGGCTGTTAAACATTTGTTCTCTTCCTGGTACATGTAGAGTGACTTACTCCATGTACATATGTACATGTACCTACAGCTACCAATAATCATACTGCGTATGCACGTACATACACACCTCCATAAATATAGATCAATGAATCAATAAATCTTCTTTATTTTTCTTTATTCTTTATATGAACAGGTCATTTTTAAATCGTAGGGATCATTCAGTTTCACAGCATTCTTACAATAGAGTTGATTATGTAATGGGTCTGTTGTCTACAAAGTACAATGGGGTGTAGACCCAGTTGTACTGGCATGGAGCTTGTCAGCACAAAATTTCTTTGCTGATAACTTACCAGGTGCAGTAACTACCTTGTCTCAACAGTTACCTATTCAACACAGTAGGTGTGTTCCAACTTTTTAACTCATTCAGTGCTAAGCTTTGGACTGAATTGACAGCTTTTGTCAGTGCACTTTGAGCACCCAAAGTACTCAGAATGTGCCAAGGAAAGCTGTTGCCCTGGACAAAGCCAACAAAAGCTGTTGACCTGGACCATGCCAAAGAACGCTGTTGACCTGGACCATGCCAAGGAAAGCTGTTGACCTGGACCATGCCAAGGAGAGCTGTTGACCTGGACCATGCCAACAAAAGCTGTTTTGCCCTGGACAATGCCAACAAAAGCTGTTGACCTGGACCATGCCAACAAAAGCTGTTGACCTGGACCATGCCAACAAAAGCTGTCTTGACCTGGACCATGCCAACAAAAGCTGTCTTGACCTGGACCATGCCAAAGAAAGTTGTCTTGACCTGGATTGTTCCTTTTTTTCCCGTCAGGAATCCTAGCATTTCCAATACTTGAATGTAATTTCTTTTACTAGGATTTTAAAACTGCAGTCATACATGTAATTTAAATGAGTGCACCATTTGTTATATGGGCAATAAAAGAGGTCATCAGGTCCATGAGGAAGTAGATGATTATGTCATTTGATAACTACAGCATGGTAGCTTAATAATATGTATCTTTTACTGCAGATGGTCATCCTATTATGGCAACAGGGAGTACAGTGGGACATATAGCTCTTTGGAACTTGGAGGACAGAAAACTTCTCAGTCAAATGAGGGATGCCCATTCCGGGTCAGTAGTTGGGATGAAATGTTTGCCCTCTGAGCCACTTATGGTCACATCATCCCCGGATAACTCACTGAAGGTATGTGCACACATTTTATTCTTTCTTATGTGTACTGCCCTATATTATATTCTTTTCATTTTAATCAAAGGCCAATAAGACGGCTTGTACGTAGGAATAATTATTGCAGGTAGCAGATTATTGTCTCAGCAGCATAAGCTGTTGGGGAGACTAAGCACTCGTTTTCCTTTCGTCCATCAACAAAAAACTTCAGAGTGGCATTATTTCACAAACTACGGTATTTAGGGCTTTCATACTTGAGTAAATGATTTATAGTAATGGTCACTAAAGATTTGTACCATCACTGTCATACTTCATTGGTCACATCATGTTTGAATGAGCATTTGCACAAAAACTTCTAAGTGGCATTATCTCGGAAACTAGATCAGTTAGGATTTTCATAATTCAAACTAGATAGGGCTTTCATACTTGGTACATTATTGAATAATGCTGGCAAGGCATTCGTGCCCTACTGGGCATGGCTCTGGCTTTCCAAAAAAAGGCGGAAAATTACTAATGATCTGAGACCTATGAGCACATTACAGACAGATATAAGATATTTCTTTGCAAATACCAAGACAACAAACCAGAGCTATCATATTTTATATTGAGCAATCAAAGGAAAACAGTAGCTTTCAAGTGTTATAATGATCTGAGATCTATGGGCACTTTACTGACAGATATAAGATATTTCTTTGCAAATACCAACACAACAAACCAAAGCAATCATATTTTATATTGAGCAATCAAAGGAAAAAAGTTGCTTTCAAATGTCATAATGATAATAGTGCCCATGTGCATGACTTTAAGAACTTGAGTCAGGTGTCAAATTTGGTGGGAAAATTCCCTTTCAGAACCACATAGTTTAGTTAGTCTACAAAGCAAATTTTTTCCTGACAACATACTTAGAACATCTCCATATTTACTTGAGACTGAGCCATTTCATAATAGAAACATGTCAAAAGAATGATATATTATGTGTTGCTTGGAAGCACTTGCTACACGTGTGGGTGCATGCCATGGTTGGCCAAGCAGCAACATGCTCACTTTTCACCTCTTTGAGGCTGGTTTGATTCTCAGCCCAGGGAGCACAATGAAAGAGTTTCTGCTACTCTTAATGTGCACAGTGATTTTCTCCAAGTTCTTTGGTTTCCTTCGCCAAGCAGTTAAATAAGTATGTGCACCAATAGCTGTGACATGGAGAATGATTAATTCAGGCTTAGCCTGCTTCAATGGCAGTCCCTGTAAAACACATTGGTCTACACTTTTAAAAAAAAAAATTAATATACACCTTCAGGTGTGGATCTTTGACCAGCCAGATGGAGGAGGGAGATTACTGCGCCAAAGATCAGGTCATAGTGCACCACCAAACCAAGTCCGTTACCATGGAAACAATGGCCACAATATACTTAGTGCTGGTATGTAGAGGTTACAGTGGATTCTTTTTCTTCCACTTTGATGACTGCCAAATACTTTTTCAATTACTAGTATGTACATGCAGATATTCTGCTGGCTGAGCATGCAGGGTTTATATGCAAGTAGAGTTTTGATTTGATTTGATTAATTGATTCTTTTACTAGGGTTACTGGCTGAGGTCAATTATTACTAGTCTTCCAAGGGCACAGAACTGCAAAGTCAAAACATATCATGATTAACCTTTTCAGTATCAAATTTGGGACGGAGTCAACAGCTTTTCTCAGTGCACTTTGGGCGCAATGCGGCCAAGAAAAACTGTTGACCTGGGATATTCTCTCTGGAACTATAGGCATGCTGGTACTTGAATGAAAGGTCTTTTTACAAGGAATGTGAATCTGGGATCCTAATGCTAATTCAGATTAGTTTGACTTAAGTAGATTGACTTAAGATGTGATTGGCACTGAAAGAGTTAACAGCTGCAGCATATTTGTACCAACTGGGCCCTGCTTTCATGTCTTATCGGTAAGCACATTGCGTACAAAAATTTGACTGAAGACAATATTGATATAACCTATAACCTAATGATACACAGTGAATATCTAGCGCGGGTGTTTTAATTCCTGTTGTGAAGCTTTCTATCATGCAGAAACATAAGCGTATTGTGGATAGTTTACTCTCAAAAGACAAAAGAGTCTGATCTGAAAATGTGTGTGTACATTTGTGCTACCTATAGACCATGTTACCAGATAGAGAGGCTCCTATTTTCTGTATAGAAAAATGGCTGGAGTCACACTGTCGTGCAAAAAACTCACTTGCAAGACATGGGAGAAAAAGAAATTGTCTACACAACATTGCAAAGAGACTTACTGGAGAATTTATGAGTACATATTTTTGTTACTGTCAGTGTCTTGCATTCTTTGGACATCTGCATGTGTGACCATAACCAGTGTAAATAGAGCTGTTTGTTTACAGGCCAAGACAGCACCATCAGGTCCTTCTCCACGTTTCATGACCGTTTGAACAAGAGTCTAGGTAGAGCATCATTCAACAAGGCTGAGACGAAGAGGACAGGATTGAAGCGTGACCAGCACAGGATGCCACCAGTAACAGGCTTTGCTTCAGGTAACAGCCTGATAAACAGCCCGATAAAGAGCCTGATAAACAGCTCGATAAAGAGCCTGATAAACAGCTTGATAAAGAGCCTGATAAAGAGTCTGATAAAGTGCCTGTAAAAAGACCAAGCTCCATGGAGAAGAGAAAACATGGAGCCGGGTCTGCTCAGTTGTCAACCCCTTCTGCCCTAAGGAAAGTGGGGTGACTTCTGCTATGGGCATCAGTAGTGGTGATATGAAGTTGCAATATACAAAATTCTAAATTATGAAATTCAGTTCAAAATTATGGAAAGAGTTGTTCAACCAATTTTTATAGGATGGATGTATCCACATGGCAGCCATAAGTTAGCACATTGTCCAGGAAGATTGTCTTGATTTCTTTTACAGTGTACATCCACTGATGTACCAAAAGAGTAAGGATCAGCCAGTGGTTGCGTAGGTAAGAGTGTCTATCCTGGTTATGTCCCTTTGTGGAACAAACATCTTTAAAAATGGAGTGAGGAAGGCAAAGAAAGAAATCAGAGGTACATGCATATCAAGTCCAAAAGCGTAATGTTTTAAGTACTTACATTGGTTGATTGTAGAGATGAGCCGGCAGAGTGACTGGGATAGTATAGCTGCATGTCACCGAGGTCTGCGAACAGTGACCACCTGGAACTACCAGCGTTCCACCATGGGGGCACACAGACTGGAGCATGAACGGTTTCAAAGTGACCAGTACAGACATAGCACTGCACAGGTTGGTACTTCAAGTCTGAGTCGACATTGAGCTCCGCCACCTCAGATGGATAGCAACAAATAATGCTTTGTATGTAATACATATAGGCTGAAAACCCTTCAAAAAGTGTGCCTTATCTTGTATTTGCAGATGTAATTTTGCATTAATACAGCATGAAATAATATCCATGAACAGATGCCCACACGATTCACTTTGTGTGTCATTGTACTTCCACTGGAGTTGGTTTTTACCCTTCGGCCTTATGAGGCTGACGGGTATTGTCGTACCCGGCGCCGTCCGCCCGTCCTGTGGTTTTACCACCATAACTTCAGAAATTTTTTAAACAGGACTTTCAAATTGCACATGATAGTAACCTCTTATATGGCCTACTTTGTGTGTAAGCATACTTGACCTTGACATAATTCTCAAGGTCACACAGTGGTCACATGTGCTAAGCAACGTTACCACTTTAACTATTGAAAGCCTGCATCTAGCAATGTAAATCTTAAACACAAGAAGCTTCATAGAGTGATCTAGAAGCCTATTGAAAATGGAGGTCATAACTCTATATTTGACTTACTTTTTGAGGTCAAAGGTCAAGTGCACAATGGTGGTATTGGTATAAGTAAGGAAGTTTTTAAGTCAGTTTCATGACATTTTATACACACATGTATCACAACCAAAGAATGTGTCATAAATCAAAAGTAGGTCACCAGGTCAAGTATCTGGGTCACAGTGACCCATTCATTGAAATTTTGTTGACAATTATAACATCAGAAATTTTTGAGACAGGACTTTCAAATTGCACATGATAGTACACTTCTATATGGCCTTCTTTGTGTGCAAGCATAGTTGACCTTGACCTAATTCTCAAGGTCACACAATGGTCACATATGCTGAGCGACGTTACTACTCTAACTATTGAAAGCTTGCATCTATCAATCTAAAGCTTACACACAAAAAGCTTCATAGAGTGATCTAGAAGCCTATTGCAAATGGAGGTCATAGCTCTATATTTGACTTACTTTTTGAGGTCAAAGGTCAAGTGCACAATGGTGGTATTGGTATAAGTAAGGAAATATTTAAGTCAGTTACATGAAATTTTATACACACATGTATCATAAGCAAAAAATGTGTCATGAATCAAAAGTAGGTCACTAGGTCAAGTATCTGGGTCACAGTGACCTATTCATTGAAAGTTTGTTCACTATAACTTCAGAAGCTTTTGAGACAGGACTTTCAAATTGCATATGATAGTACACCACTGCAAGCATAATTGACCTTGACCTAATTTTCAAGGTCACACATGGGTCACAAGTTGGCTGAGTGACGTGCATCTAGAAATCTAAATCTTAAAAGAAGCTACACAGGGTGATCTAGAAGGCTATTGAAAGTCAAGGTTATACCTCTATATTTGACCTAATGTTTTTGAGGTCAAAGGTCAAGTGTACAATAGTAGTATTTGGGTAGGTAACTATACCTGATACAATGGGACACTATTCCTATTCACTTACAGCAAAAGAGATTGAAGGCGGCCGAAGGGTACTGCGTTCTTTGAACGGTATTTTTTTTCATTATGCCAGCCTTTGTCAGTGTCTCCTGTTGACCTGTGACTGTGGTTCCACAATATGGTAGTTGTTGACTGAGCTTTAAATACCACAATAAACTTGTTAGGACAGGAGGAACAGAAATGTGCTTGCATTTGATACAGGTGGCAGAGTTAGAGTTAGTCACATTTCATTCAGTGTATAAAGTGTAACTTTATTCGTGCTTTGTGATTTGTTTCCAATGCAGTGTGTCACCATTAGCTCCTGTGGGAACTTTGCTGTGATTGGCTACAGCTCAGGTCATGTGGACATGTATAACATGCAGTCTGGCATCTACAGAGGATCCTATGGCAAGCCTAAGGGTAAGTCTGCCTTGTGATTTTCTTAAATGCTTTGTATATTTGGGCACATACTCGTCAATTATAATTGTCAACGCATGAGGTGTGGTATAATTTTGGAGATTGTTGATGCATTTAAATTCCGATGGACCTTACTATTAGGGAATGCTTAAGTAGTGTACCTGTAAGGAGAGTGTACCAGAAAGTGTTGATTGGTTGGTTGACAGGCATTACCTTGGTTATTCAGTTTATTGGTTAGCATTTTGGCTTGAATCCAACTTTTTCAATATAAATGTGAATGGCATTAAGTTTACTTTGTAAAGCAAATAGATGTGTAGTCAGCTTTGCACAGCAAATTGTAACACTGTAGCACTAGTTATTTTGAGCTGTGAGTGGGTGAAACAATGTAAAACATAACACAGTGCTGCTTCAGGATAATTCTGGTTGCATGACAAAGAATATGTGCCAGGTACTAGGGAGCATGAAGTCAGGATAGCTCTGGTTAAAGATTAAGGGCCACTGTCACCACCAGTTTTGGCTGATACAGTTAACTTTTTGGGGTCAATGAAGTGTAACACATGCATATGACTAAACAAGTTCAGCCAGCCTTCTCTGATGATTTGAGCAGCTCATGATGGCGCAGTGCGAGGAGTGGCAATAGATGGACTCAATCAGGTGACAGTGACAGTTGGTGCTGACACCTGTGTCAAATTCTGGAACTTAAAGAAGAAGCAGCTTCTGCAGACCTTGAAGCTTGATGGTCAAGTGTCCAGGCTCGCTATTCACAGGGAAAGGTTTGTTGATCAATTTATGCATGGCTTGATTTCCTTTTGAAGATCTTGTTTCTCTTTAAGGGTCCGCCCCATGGGGAAACCCTTTCCGTTTTCGGGTTGTCTGTCCGTCTGTCCGGATGTGCACATTCTCATTACCATGATATCTACAGAATGCCTCCATGTATTTTGCTCAAATTTGGCAATATGCTTGTCTTACCTGGCAAGATGAACTTATTAGATTTTGGTATCACCATGACCTTATTTAAGCAAATGGCGGACCCTTCAGTCAATGCTTTGCGTTGAAGGTATATCTAGTTTAGAATTATTTTGTGAATATTTTCCATGGAATGTCTTTTCCATGTGCCAGTTTGACAACAAAAAATTGTTTTTAACTGGACACTAACATTTCTATACATGACACTTCTCTAATTTCAAAACCATGCGAAACCTTCGAAATGTGTTGATACAAGGAAACTTTTCCTTACAGCTCCATGTTGGCCGTGGCAGTAGACGACTTCACTGTGGTCATAGTTGACATGGATACAAGGCGCACAGTGCGGGTGTTCTCTGGTCACACAAACTCTATCACAGACATGGTCAGTCTTAGTCTTTGTTGGTTGTCTTATAGTATGTCCACAACTGCATACCATTGCTTGTCATCAAAAAGACAATTTGGAACAGCTGCTTTTAAAATCTGTGGAAATAATACTTCAATGCATACACAACAGCTGAAAAATACCCGCCTATCACAATAGTATTGGAAAGTGTAGCTTAGGTATGGTTAATTTAAATATTCTTTTTGACTAAGGTTGCTTCCAACCAAAGTCTTAAGAGCTTCAGGGCTTGCTTCCTTGGGACACCACTCTGGTGAACTGCCAATTGCCTTGTGATGTCTGGCAGTGGCTGCCTGTGTTTGTTTTTTCCCATGCAGTATTACACTGAGTACTATCATGTTTCCATTATGATTCGCTGTACCGAGTTTTAACTCCATGCCCCATCGTCTGTCTTATCAAAGTGTCTTGTTATCTCATACAACTGTATATGTTGCAATGTGTCCAGCGACAGCCTGTGCTACTTGTGCTGTTCCATAAGAGGGGTTCATATAGGACTTCGCCCCCTTTTTACAGTTGTTCTTGATATATATATATATATATTGATGCAATTTGCTTATAAAATATGTTTAAAGCAACAACTGAAAAAGAAGTATGATGAACACAGAGTAGTAGATGTATTCTGACCCTGACCTTCAGACATGATCCCCAAGAGAGCATGCTGGAACAAGATTAGGCTAGTTTGATAGAACAGAGTGTTTAAACCCTTTCCCCCTAAAACCACGTGGTGGTCAAATGTCTGCTTCAGTGTTTTCAAATAATTTCAACAGTAATGAGAAACATTTTGACTAAAAATTGTAAAGGAGGCCTATCAAGATAACATGCTCCAAGTCAACAGCTTTCCTGGGCATGGGTTGGGCACTTAGTGCCCAACCCATGCCCAGGAAAGCTGTTGACTCAGTCTTAATTCAAGGGGACACGGTTCAGTATATAAGGTCAAGCATCATTTAATGAGGGTGTTCAATTGCAGTTTAGTCTATTTTTCATGTGGTTCAATCAGACAATAATCACAAACTTGTGCTTTGATAGTACTTAAATTTATCTGTAGTGACTCATTCTGCAGAAGTGATGCAAGTGGTATGTGTCTGGATAAAAGGAACAACCCGCCCCCCCCCCCCCTCCCCAGAGAGGGACAGGAAACAATTGTGACATTCTGTCTGAAAAATAATAGGATCTGGAAAGTTCAGGTACTAGACTCACTATCAATTGCAAAGAGTTGAAAGCCAAATGTTTTTATTGCCAGTGAGTAATGGGTAGTGATAAAATCACCATGATGTAGTCATAACTGTTGCACTAATCTTTGATGCAGACATTCAGCCCAGATGCTCGGTGGTTGGTGACAGCCGCTATGGATTCCAGTCTGAGGACCTGGGACCTACCCACAGGAAGGTACGAGTTGTGACACAGAAAAACCTTTGTTTTACTGTGACCTTGACCTCTTTATATACGTGTAACAATGACGATGTAAAAAGCATATAATAAAAGGATACTAATGATTGCTTTATTTTGTATGTATACATTTTTGCACCACATTGTAATTTACATGGTCTTAAATTTACAACTTTACCATACAAAAATGTCTCAAACATCTTCCTGTAAACAGATCATTGTGCATTGATTCATGGCAATGCACTTTTATGCAAAAATTGTTTGTTTTGAAAGAGACATAACCAGAGATTTGCAAAATAATGAAGCATTGATATTCCAAATTTCATTCAACTGCAAAATACATGCAAATAAATTAATTGACAGCAAGAAAAAGTAGAATAGACAGACAAGAAATTTAAAAGAAACAGTCACATTATTGCATTAAAGCTATATATATATATTTACCAAAACTGGTATCATCAAAAGTTCCCAAATTTTCTTGGATCTACAAAAGCATGTGTCAAGTGGTTCAATGCACATTCCATTAATGGAGTGGCCCTTTGAAATTAAAAGTTGAGTGTCCATGATAATATCCAAATAATATCCATGTGAGTGTACCTCCCCCACATCTGCCATTAATGTATTAGTCCTTTGAAATTTAAGTTGAGTATTACAGCTAGCTGATAAGGTATCAATATATAATAAGTAGGTGAGTGTTTTCTCCTGTGCACAATCCAAGAATGGTCCATTGAAGTTAAAGTGAAGTATTATGAGTATTGCAGTTGGTTCCCATGGTATAACAATGATACATATATGAGTTTATCAATGTCTTGCAATACAGGTTGGTGGACTGTTTCCTGGTGGACACTGCAGTAACCAGTCTTGATATGTCCCCAACTGGAGACTTCCTGGTCACAACACACCTGGATGACCTTGGTCTGTACCTGTGGTCCAATATGACCTTGTACACACACGTAGCCCTGCGACCTCTGCCCCTGGACTTCCAGCCAGAGGTCATCCAGATGCCATCAACAAGCAGGCGATCACAAGGTTGGTCACATTGAACACACACTTCCATTTTGTTAGTTGAAAAAGCTTTTCACATTCCAACCACCAACCAGGATTCATAATCATAAAAACTGAATCATATATATATATATATATATATATATATATATATATATATATATATATATATATATATATATATATATATATATATATATATATATTCTTTTACAGCTGTATTCATCATCAGATTTTCCTCTTTTTGCTGTGGTTACTGACATGTAAATTGTACAGTATATTTGCTTGGTTCTTGAATCAAGTGCAAATTTTTCATTTGCAGGGCCATTGTCTGACGAGGAGGCAGAGGATGCCACAGTTTATGAATTGTCTCAGTTCAAGTCCCCAGAGCAGATCTCGGATGAGCTGGTCACCTTGTCCCTGCTGCCACACTCCAGGTGGCAGCACCTGCTCAGCCTTGACATAATTAAGGTATGACTCCAGCACTGATGTGTAATTAGCTGAAAATTTATTAGCTAGACTGAGACTTAGCCAAATTAAATTTTGGAGATGATACTTGGAGCTAGCTATAAGAATTTTATTGCATAAGCCATTTTTGCTAAAAAAAATCAAGAATATTTCATTTGCCACAAGCAACCAAATTTAGGTATATTGATCATTTTCTAATAAATTGTGAACTTGTAGCCACATTTTACGTGTGTACAGTCTTAATTTATATGTGCAACATCCTTTAACCAGTTTGGCTAATTTATGACAAAAACTGTTAGCCAGTTGTTAACACTAGCCCAGCATCGCGCAATGTATTTTGATTGTGTACCAGATGTGTCACAGCAACCATGACACTACCAACTGGGAAAACTGCTCTTCTTATCATATTAATTAGCGCAAGTAAACAGAAGAAAACAGAACAAATATGTTATCTATGCTTTAGCTGCCCTTCCAAGTACTCAGGGTGACTTGTATAATCTTTAAGCGTGCTGAAACCATCATGTGTTGGGTAATATATTTTCATTCTAATTGTAACCCAGAGGAGAGACACAATTCACTCTTGTTCATTGTGCATTAATTTTGCTCTATTTCAGCAAAGAAACAAACCCAAGGAGCCTCCAAAGATTCCTAAATCAGCTCCATTTTTTCTGCCCACTGTTGCTGGTCTGGAGCCTAAGTTTGTGGCTGTAGAGGAGGACACAACAGCAGAGATGGTAAGGAGAGATGAGAGTTCATGTGTCATGGCAGGCAACTTTAAGTGTTTACATTGAGGCCAGACCTCTCTCAGTTGAGAGGTACAGCGCCCTTTTTCAGCAAAACCATGTAAAATGTAGTAGTCTTGAGACAGTAACAGCATTGCCGCAAAAACAGCTGTCTCCAGAGATTTTTCCGTAAGAGGTAAAATCAAAGAAAAAATGGGAACTATGACCCAGACAAAGTTGATAGGGTGGTCCCTAACAGCAAGGGTCTCTTCAGACAGGGTTTGTGAATCGGTAAAAAAAAAATCAAAAATATTTTCTGTACACTAAAGATAGAATAAGTACTGTTGTCAAAAGTTTTCTATAGCATAACTTTACAAATAAACTTATAATTTGAGAAAGCACCACAAGGATATCTTTATGTTAACCCGTAAAGCACTGATTTAAGACTGAACAACAGCTTTCCTCAGGACACTTTGCATGCAAAGTGTCCTGAGGAAAGCTGTTGACTAAGACTACTTTTTGCTTCAGACTAGGCTTGCTGGCATTTGATTGAAATATCTTCATATGAAATTTGAATCTTTTAACCATTATATGTTTAACAGTAATGAGAAAGCAACTGTAGCATTGGTTAGCACTTTTAGGGTTAAGGTAGGAAGAGGATTGTAGACTTGAGGGTGGTCAAATCAACAAGTCAGGCCCAAGGAAAATTTTTATTGAAGTCTAACTTAGTGCATGACAATTTCTTTGTTACAAGTTGCAGTGTTGTTTTTTTGTTTTTGTTTTTGTTTTTTTGTTTTTTTGTTTTTGTTTTTGTTTGGAAGGGGTGAGGTGGGAGAAGGTTACAAGTCACAACCAAGAGGTTATAATATATAGGTATCTGGATGCACATATTTGTTTGTATGTGTGCAGCTTTTTTTCACCAGTAACATTATTCAATTTGGGGGACTGTATCATCATAACTCGCAAATTCTGATATATCTGCAGAGTTCATCAAGGGTGCTGGCCAGTAGTTTGCAGTCCTTGACAGAATTTGGCAAACTGCTGCGACACAATGCAGAGTCTGACAATTGTAAGTATCAGGTAACACTGATTCCCCCCAGTATGCTTTTATTTTATGAATATGAAGGGAACTTGGAGAACACTTCTTTGTGAAGGCCTTGGTGGGTGGTTTTAGGAGCATTCCCAGGCAGTGCCAAAGGAGGACTTGACCTGAGGGTTCCATTGATGCTTGAAAGAAAACACTTCTTAGGGGAAATTTAATTATACAGGGCACCGTTAGTAAACAATATTCTATGCTTGCACAAATGGTTATTATGTTTCATATCGGGGTATGTTATAATGCATGCTAACTGGTTGTGCAAAACCACTGTAGGTCTTATTCACACAGAAGGCATCAATATGATGTGCAGGTCTAAAAATTGGTTAAAAAATGCCTTGTGTGATAAAACATGTTTGCATCAAAACATGACAGCTTGGTGCAACATTACCATGAAATTGAAACAAGAGGCCCATGGGCCTAATGCTCTGCTGGCACTGTGGCTATATTGCACCTGTCCATTTCAAAATTGTGAGTTCTCAAGTGGCTTCTGAACATATAAAGCTCATGTAAATTTAGTGTATAAAATGTCCACCAGATGGCACTTCACTTCACATATAATTACAGCTTATTTTTGCAATTTCTAAGATGGATATTGTTGCATGTGCCAAGACAACTATGAGTGAGTCCTTAACTTTGTCCTCAGTGACCTTGGAACAGAAGATCAAGGTCACCCAGATTATGTAGTACAAGAGGCCCATAGGCCTGGTGTTGTGCTGACATTGCCATTGATGTCCAAGCAACACCCGGTCATTTCAACTTTACAGGCATTCTGACCTCACAAAAACAGGTCAAGGTCACTAATATTATAAAGAATTCTAGCTTTGGACATTGTCTATATATCATGTACATTTGTCAAGTCTAATCCAATTACTTTTCAAGATATGGTATTTTATATTTTAAAACACATTTTGGCTCATAATTGGCATCAAATTACAGGTGTCACCACTGGTATCATTAGCAACTTTGACCTCCCCCACAATCCCACCAAATTTATTGAAGGTCCACCAAAAATTAAAGATGCTAGAGTGTTCACAAGATTTTCACATTTTGACCCCTATATTACATAATAGGAGGTGGGGCCACCAATATCGAAAGGGGCCTAGATTTTCATACACCCTTTAAATCCTGAAAGTTATATTGGGCTAACTTGGAAACTGTGGATGGTATCGGGCTAAGGGGCAAAAGTCTACGGATGGACGGACAGACATGAGCAGTCGCATAAGCTCTGCGACCTTTGGTCAGCAGAGCTAAAAAATGTATGCATTTGTATGTATTTATTTTTGTATGTATGTACATATATTGCTGTGTCAAAGGCAATTTCAAATAGTCAACTTACTCACAACCCAATACTGAAGTTCAATAACCAAGACCCCAAACAAAAGTAAATGCTTTCCACATAAATGCTCTGCACTGGAATTCCCAGAACCGGGTTGTCTGTATTTGTCCGATTATTTCAGATGGACCAGTGATGAACAAGTTGAAGGAGATGGGTCCATCAGCCGTCGACATAGAGCTGCGTTCTCTTGCTCCAGTAGGTGGTGGCTCCATCCAGCTTATGGTCTACTTCTTCAGGCTGATTGATCATGTATTGAACACCAATATGGACTTTGAACTTGCTCAAGCATACTTAGGACTGTTTCTTAAGGTAAGAAAACACAATTGTGATCACTGAAGTTGCAGTAATCTTCCTGTTGATGCACTGTTTTTTTGTGTGAAAGACACACTATGTAAGGAGACCGAAGGTGTAAAAGAGGGGTTATGCTGGCTTATGCTTAACAAACACCCAACAAAATATATATAGTCTGAAAGTACACACTCTGAAGAGCACAAGAATTCTATGAGCTACAAGATGATGGGAATAAAAATAAGGATGTACGCAATCCATGTTGCTTTTATTTTCATGGTAGTTGTAAACCTGGGTTTTCTGAACATTTGTTTAGCAGATTTCATTCAGTCGATCACAAAAATGCAAAGATACATAATATTAGGCAGGGAATTGTTCTTTATTTTCTTAATAAGCATGCTGTTCTCTCATATTTGTGTTGTCTCAGTCTGTCATAGTTTTGTTTTGAAAAATAGATGTACACCACCTAACAAGATTTTTGGGGGGGGGGGGAGGGGGGAGGAGCAAAATCTAAAGGATGTTTTCAAGCATAAATTGCTTTCTTTTAAAACCAAACTGACAAAACTTATTCTACAAATGCTAAATTTACGCCTAATTAAAAATTACTGTATACATGACAAAAATGAGTGATGTGAAATGCAGTCCCACCTTTACCTTCTTCTGATTTTTGTTTTCAAAATATTATATCTTTAAATTATACGTTTGTAATATAGATACATTGTATGCTTGTAGCATGATACTGAGCACAGTAAAATGCATAAAATAAAAAGTGGATTTTATATTCATTACCCTTAATAGCATGGAATTTTGTAGAGGTCTTTCTCTTTGTTTAGAAAGGGCATTGATTTTCTTATTTGGTATCAATAGTAGGGTATCTCTTGAAAAATTAAAATATCCCTGTGTTCTGGATGAAAATTATTCCTGAAAAGGTGTCCTCTTACCAGTTTGCCACTTCAGAAAAAAATTTCAGACCTAAAAGTTTTATTTTATATGTTATGATTTGTCATCAACTGAAACAGATTTTTGAGTTATGTGGTGTACAAGCATGACGACAGTGGATCGTACACCAGCCTGTTCCACAAACAAAAGCAGGGGTAGATCTGGACTTCAAAATTCTGTAGACAAAATTGGAAATGCAGGCATAATAAACAAATATTATATTGTGGCCCTGTAATGATTCATATGAAAATATTTTATGCATTTACACACTTCTTTAGCCAAATTCAAGAAACATAGGCATTTGGATAATTGGATAATGCTCAGAGCAGTCCTTGAAAAATAAACTGTCCTCTTTATGTGCTGTCCACAATAGAATAATAGCCAAGGTCAAGATCAACTGGTTCATGTGGGTTCTCAATAGAGGGCTCTGTAGGCAGGCAGGCTAGGTATGTGTATTTCCATTGTAATCTGCACCTATGTACCTTTCAAACCACTCTACCCAGAAACACAAAATTTCCTTTGCTAAATGGTTGTGTGTAGTTGAAATGCCCTTGTGAATTTGACAACTTTTACTGCCAAAATATTCAACGTATTAGATGTTACTTTAACATAGAATCTTACAGAAAACACCCCTCCACCCTCCACCCCCAAGAATTTTGTGTATTGGGTTGTATATTCAGCCAAATATACACCCAATCGTTAATTCCCTGCCCCAATTCAAACTTTCCAACTTGACATAATCCACAGCAAATAATTTAAGGGTTCTGGGTTCTTAAGCCAAATTTGTATTCAAGCAGGTACAATAAAAAACCATGTTTTGTGTTTCAGCTGCATGGAGACTTGATTGCCTCAGAGCCAGAGTTAGTGGAGGCAGCCGAGAGCCTGCAGGCCAGCCAGGGCCGAGCTTGGCATAATCTGCAGAACAGCTTCAACCAGACTCTGTGCCTCGTCAACTACCTCAAGAGTGCCACACTCTGAGGACCCAGCCAGTCCAACATCTTGTTATACAGCCTTATCCAGTCAGCAGAATACCCTGCCAGTCCAACATCTTGTTATACAGCCTTGCCCAGTCAGCAGTGTCACTGGGGCATTGTGTTGCCATTTGTATCAACAGCTGCTCTTTCAAATTTCATTCCTTTACAAATAGGACCTTATGGGTGTGCAACTTGTGTGTGGAGCACTACTAGGAAGTGTTCAAATTCTTGTCATGGCAACACAAACATTTTGGCTTGCATTTTTTCCCCAATGAAATGCAAACTATGCAAGACCAGGGTCCTATAAAGAACACACTTGGGTACCAAAAATGCACTGGTGCACACAGCTGTTGCACATATGAGATCTGTAACAAAGGCGGCAGATTAGCACTTGAACAGAACTGGTGAAACACTGCACCATTATGGCACATATGGAGAATTTAACAGACCATGTAGAAAAGACAGGTGGGAAAGCAGTTGTTACACAGAACTGTCCCTTCTCAACATCTTGCTTTTACATGAATAGTAAAGTTGTCATCATTCAGCCAGCCTGAGATCATTTTCAACCAAAGTAATGACGAAAGCAACAACAACTGAAATAGTTCAAGGGACTATGTGATGAAAGCCAACATTGTCTAACACGGAATATGTGTTCTGTCCTTCAGCAGACTGCAAACAAAGTTTGGCCCAAAGACAAAGGATACATGAAAAATAGACGATAGATTCAATGAATTGATATTTTATTCTGCAAGATAGAAAATACAACATACTTTACAAGTACATATGCTAATTCATGTTACGATATGTACAAAGTTGTAAATAGAAATCTGACATATATATAATTGCTATATATATATTTACACATGTATATACTATACCACAATAAACAGCACCATGAAGTGAGACATTCACATGGCTTGTACATCACAGTTTGCACAGCTACTCTGCCAAAACCAGCATCTTCCAGGCAACTTCAGTGTTTTGTCACATTTTCAGTACCATGTGGAGTTTCTATGTGTACAATGTACATGAACTTCCATTTGGTCAAAGGCCAGCTCATCAGACGTAACCAGTTTGTCTTGGATGCTGAACTTCCATTTAGTCACAAGCCGGCTCATCAGATGTAACCAGTTTGTCTTGGATGCTGGATTTCCATTTAGTCTCAAGCCAGCTCACCAGATGTAACCGGTTTGTTTTGGAAGCTGGATTTCTGTTTAGTCACAGGCCAGCTCACCAGATGTAACCAGTTTGTTTTGGAAGCTGGATTTCTATTTAGTCACAGGCCAGCTCACCAGATGTAACCAGTTTGTTTTGGAAGCTGGATTTCTATTTAGTCACAGGCCAGCTCACCAGATGTTACCAGTTTGTTTCAGAAGCTGCTGACTTTCTCAGAGTAGCTCACATGACTAGGCTGCCTCCATATATAGCCATACCCAATCACTGCAGCCAAGACTGCAAAAATACCTTGCTTGATATGATAGGAGACAGGAACCCTCCTTGTAATACACCACGTTATCAAATTTGTAAAACTTGAAAGCCCATCAGTTTGATGTCTGAGCAGAGAAAAAAAAATGGCTCTAGTTTTAGTGTAACAGGCATGAGAGCATTGAAAGCTTCTTTTGAACACAAATTTATGTGTGATTTTTTCGGTGAAGGATACAAAGTCTTGAAAATTTAAAAGTAAGATTTACATTCTTGATGAAGGTCTTCTTTTCTCACAAATACTTTAGAAACATGTATTCTGGCATTCAGTTCTTACTTTGAATTGAAGAGATGGGCCACACAACACTGGACTTCTTAACAAGTTAATCTGAGCAAGTTTACATCTATGTTCCCTAACTATAGCTACACATATCAGCAAAAGTTTGTGCCATGGTAGAAATAATCTTGTGCTCACACCATTATTCCTGCTCCTGAATATGTTTATAATATCCTTCAAACCTTATACTAATAAAATGCAAAGCTCTCATTGTATGAGTTGGAGTTGAGTCAAATTCATAGCAAACCAGCTACTGACCAAACCCTGATATCCTGTCGGGTAAGACCTCCCTAACAACTGTCATTCAAAATATTTGCTGTGCAAAAATCTAGAATAATTGATGCAAGTAACGTTACTTCCAACTGGTTTTGGCTGGTTTGAGACTGAAAAGGTATGCTACATGACCTCTTGTGGAAATATTGACACAAAAGTAAAATTTAGACTGCAAGATTTGCCTTCTCCTCTTAAATCTTTAATGCTCTGTTTTAGCCAGTTCCTCCTGAAAGTTAAAGGTCAGTAGGTTTTTGTTATTTTTAGGATATCAAATGCTGACAAGTATTTTTCCAGTTGTTGACCAAATAATCTCTGTGCAAATTACTGTATTTTGGTAGCAGACTTCCTTTAGATTATGACACTTTTCACTTCTTTCAGTGGAGAAGGAAAACATTGAAAATTAATTAAAAAATAATCTATGAAAACAACTTCATGCTAATATTCTAAAATCCAAGACCACTATAAACCCTTTCAACCCTAAGAGTCCGTCTGTTGGCAGGAGGGATATTCATATACAAAACACTTGGAGCCCAGATGTATTTAACTTGAAACTAATTGGAAACAGGTCATTAATATGCACAGGATACATAAAGGTTGCACCAACATTTTGCTTCAACCTCAAGGATAACTCCTCTCTGTTCCTGGCACTGACAACAGCAGTTCTATCACTGTACCTTGAAATCTGCACCATTAAATCATGTTAATAAATAGTAGATATTTGCTGCTGAGAGGCAACAAAAATATCACGATGCAAACCCTACCCTGTCCCTCATGTTGGCACCTTGCAAACCACACAGACGAACATCAAATGTATATAACTTGGTATAAGTCAGTATTGTACAGTACAATGGGCATGATGAGCTTAATTTGCATAGACAAGCTGTGCTGCTGAAGAGGGTGGGTCATTGTAATACACAAGGACAGAATACTGCTCGAGTTTTCCCTTGGGAAAAGTACACCACCTTCAGCACAACTAGACACCAACATGTAAGTATACACCGTGATAAGACACACTTTTACTACTTTGTGATTTCTAAGTAGAACCTAACCACAATAAACTTAAAAATAATGAAAAAATTCTTTTGTGACAACATCAAAATATATACACTGGACTGATATGTTACAGGCTGTTCTGCCTGGAAAGTTTGATATGTTCCAGTAAAAACAGACAGCAAAATAGATCAGACTATACATAGTTTGGAACATTACAAATATTGTTGACCTCTTCCTGATCTGAATAAGACTGAGCCAAAAGCTTTCCTAGGCACAGGTTGAGTGCAATGTGCCAAGGAAAGCTATTGACCTGGGGCACGGCTTCAAGATCGGTCATAACTGCTGTAATCGGCAATTTGTTTTTTTTTTTCCTATTAACATGTAATTTAAGTAAAAATACCAAAGCAGATGACAATTTGTGTCCAGGCAAATTGAGTGGGAAAGGGTTAAAGTGACCTGTCCACTGAGTGCTCATTGACCAGACCATGTGACCAGCATCTTCCACTCTGCATGGATAAAACAGCAAAAACGTGGAATTCTGTTGGTTTATGAACCTGATACATTGGTAACTTCTCCACCTTTACACTGAACATATCATCTTTGACTTTCACCACAATCTGGTTGACCTTGGCCTTGCTGTCCTTATTTGACCTCAGCAATAAGCTGGTCCACCTGGTCCCAGTCGATGAAGCTCATGATACTACCACTGCTGACTGATGCCACAGCTGTCAGGTCGTGGACATCCACAGCACTGGTGTAGCCCTGGCCATAGATGTAGTCCTCGGCCAGTTCAGACACATCTAGGCTCGTGGTCATGCTGGTGCCCTACAAGGTAGTCAATATATTGTAAGCAAGACCTTTCACATGTTAAACAACCACCGTTTCTGGTTTTTCCACAAATGAGCCCTGTGTATTTTGAATGTCAATGATATGGGAAAAGAATTAACTTCAGGTTAATATTACTGGGATGGCAAATGAACTCTTTAATATTACTTTCAGGATTCCTAGAGTTCAAACCTTGGGTCCTATGTAAAATTTGAGATATGCACAATATTTCCCATACTACAAGTGGCAAGTTTTCACTGAAATTCTGCTACATTTCAGACAGTTGTGTAGAGGAGGACAACATTTGTGCTCCACAATCCCAGAAGGACAGTGGCAATCACTGGCATGAATTTCTGACAAAAGCCCTCCCCTATATAACCAACGACCATCTAACCAAGCCTGACATTTCCATTTTATCGCCCTCTTCTAGTCAGGCCATCATTTGATGTGGCCATTTTCAATAGCAGTAGAGGTAACCTTACTGAGGGGGACCACGTGCAATATCTTTCCTGACAGATTCGTGATAGCTGAAGCTGTAGTTACAGCCAGATAGCTGGCCATGATAGATGAAGCTGCCCTTACAGCCAGATAGCTGGCCATGATAGATGAAGCTGTACTTACAGCCAGATAGCTGGCCATGATAGATGAAGCTGTCCTTACAGCCAAATAGCTGGCCATGATAGATGAAGCTGTACTTACAGCCAAATAGCTGGCAATGATAGATGAAGCTGTACTTACAGCCAGATAGCTGGCCTCGTCGTCATATAACAGTCTCTGGACCTTCTCATCCATACTCCATGGGCTCAATGCACTCAGCTCATCAAGATCCTCACTGTAGGGGTCTGCATAGGGGCGACTACGCATCAAGCTACGTGTACTTGTGCCATACGTCCTGGTATCCAAAGGAACTAGAAAAAAAAATGCAAAAAAGTAACCAAGTGTTCTGTCTTGGATGATACTGTTATTCAAGCTTGATGAAAATGGCAACTGACATAAAAAATTTCTGTTTGACCTGGGTACAAAAATTTCACAAAGACCATCTTGTTAAAACATGGCATGTTGTCAATCAATAGCAGAGAGAATCACTGCCACAGTCTATGATGTAATAGCACCTACCATGGCAGCTAACTCTCAGGAAAGTTATCCCCCTTAAGCTGGTCAGAAAACTCACTGCACCACAGCCTGACATACATGTATATTTTTGTCAGTTAGCCAAACATTAAACACAGGAATCTGAACTCTGTTGTAAACTTGACCACACAGGCTGCTTTCACAAAATTCAGAACATGAAATATACCTGTTTTCTCCATGTATATATAGGATCGTGTTGAACTTACTTCACATTTGAGCAAGTGTCAGTTACTGACATCACATCCATCTTAATTTCAAATCTAAAGCTAGCAAAGGCCACAGCCACCTTCTGATGGAACTTTTTAATGGCATCATTCCACCACTGAGTTGTCTTCTGTGTTGTGTAACTTCCACTCCTAGCCCCACTACCTCTTCACTCATCCCTTTTTACACTTGCCTTTATGATGCTGAACAGAAACATTAATATTTTGGTTGCCCAGATGATGTACCTCATCGTTAATCAGTGATTCCAACTTACTTTGTGATTATATTTGCTGTTTCCCAATTTAAGAAATCAATGTTTTTCATGAATTGACAACAAACATACATGATGTACATATTTCACATTTGTGTAGAATAGACTCTGTTCTGAGTTCACAGCTAATTTGTTTGTCTGCAGCTGTTTTACGTACATCCTTTTTATTTTTGAAGTTAAATTACACAAAATGTTGACTGACCTCAATCCACCTGTCTGGTCCATGGCTACCTTGTACTCATTATTATAGTTGGCATTTCTCATGAATGCCACACCACTAAGACTCTCTATGCATTATGTATGTGGCACACAGGCCCCAATACCAACATGTCAACAACTGATCACAGCACCCTCCTCCTTTTGGATTTGAATCTAGACTGTGAAGTTAGCCAAAGCTGACTCACCATAAGCTGGCTCATGGGTGACTGAGGGAGAGGGTGGCTGCAGGCTTCGTAACTGCTCACCGTACGTCATAGGTTTGTGTGGAGGACCTCGAGCAGCTTTCTTCCCAACCTGTGGATGCACTCGCAGGGTAGGCCCTGAAGCAGGGATCATTCAGAAATAGAATAAAAGGCCTGTGGGCCTGGTGCTCTGCTGACATATATATATATATATATATATATATATATATATATATATATATATATATATATATATATATATGTATATATATATGTATATATATATATATATATATATATATATATATGTATATATATATGTATATATGTATGTATATATGTATATGTATATATATGTATATATATATATATATATATATATATATATATATATATATATATATATGTATATGTATATGTATATATATATATGTATATGTATATATATATGTATATATGTATATATATATGTATATATATATATATATATATATATATATATATATATATATATATATATATATATATGTATATATATATAATGAATTTAATGTGTTTACCATCTATTTAGCAAATTCTCCATAAAATACAACAGGTGGCGCCACCAGTACTTCACACACAATATGGATTGTCTCTGTAATAAACACGTAATGTTTTATTCACATCATAAGCAAAATCAAATGTAAAAGGCCCAACCACCACTAGCTACTCACCTCTATCAACTTTATAGTCCTGGTGACCTTGAACAAATAGGTCAAGGTCATCCATAAAGTTTTATATTCTAGTTTTAGCCATGATATATATGGTATAAATTTGGTAAGACTAGCTGCATTCTTTGATGAAATAACTTTATACAAGTTTGAACACGTTTTGACTAATAATTCCTGTACATCTACAGGTGGTGCCACTATTATCAACCTTAATGAAGATTTTGATTTCCCCTATTATCCCACCACAGTTCACAAACATCCACCAAAAATTAAAGATGCCAGAGCATTCACAAAATTTTCACATTTCAACCCATATATATCATAATATTGTAGGTGGCGCCACCAATATTGAACTATACCTAGATTTACATACACCCTACAAGTCCTGAAAGTTATATTGGGCTAACTTGAAAACTGTGGTCAGTATCCTGCTAACAGAGCAAAAGTTTACAGACGGAAAGACGGACGGAGAGACATGAGTGGTCACATAAGTTCTGAGACCTTAGGGCAACAGAGCTAAAAACAATTGTTCATCTAATCCTATATTGATATATCCAACAGCAATACCTGCACACTAATGATTCTTTTCATCCATGTTTTACATTTATTGAGGCATAAATCAAGAAGTAATGCTTTTGGTTAGTTTTAAGATTCCTCCTGAAGCCGGGTAAGTGTTCACTGGATCATGTTCAACGGTGGTAGCACAACTATCAATACATGAAATATTCTTTTTTTCCCCTCCCTTACTCCTTCCTCCATGGCATCAGAACAACTTTGGCTGCCTGTTTGCCTGACATACCTGGCAGGGACACTGTGTCCTCGCGTGGAGGCTGCAGAGTCTGCAGCTGCTCTGCGTACGTCAAGACCTTCCTGGGTCGCCGTGGCGATGAGGCACCTTGTCTTGTCACCTGCTGCATCCCTGATGAACTGCTCGGTCTAACATCTACAACCAAATCAGGGATCCCTATGATACAAAACATGTCAATAACACTGCCATCAGATTTACAATATTACAAACCTATCAAGTCCCAATGTACACAAGAGGCGGCTGTAACAAAACTGTTCTGAATGTAGCAAATTCCCACACTTATTTCAAGTCCTTTGCTTAACAAACAATATACCACTGACACTAGCTTCATGCACCTTATCTCCCTCCCCCAATCACAATGGTCAATATATCCATATGTAGTATATTGGTACATTATATGAAGTGTGACAAGTTTTGGAGAAATGGCCCATACAAATGACCTGGATAATATGTTGAGAGGTCACAGTGACCTACTTTTGTCAAAAGGCACATCTATATGGTAAGAGCTATCAACCCTGAAAATTTTGAAGTGTTAGCTCTAATAGTTCATGAGAAATAAGCCAGACAAAATGGTTCTTGACAGGAGGGTGGACACACAGACAGAGTCTATTACCCTCCCCCCTCCCCCCCTTCATGGGTGAGGGATACTAATACGTGTAGTTGCAAAATCAACAAGGAAATGTGCAACATCAAATACTTCTGTTCTGTGTACAAATTTTAAACAGTAGATATGCTGGGTTTGTATATTAATGAATTAATTTGAACTTCATTTACCAAAGTATAAAACATTCACACAAGGCAAAATGAAGATTTCTATGTAAAATTTTTGAACTACTTCGGATAAATTTTCTATTATATCTCAGAAAGCCACCATTTGAATTCACCCCCTACTCATATTGAGATGGCTGCTATATCACATGTTAAAAATGATTCAAGCTCTATATTTTGGACGACCACTCACAGGTATTATAACGTGTCTATTGTTTAATATAACATTCTACTCATCTTACATTCATGGACCTTTTTTATGTCCAGTATCTGTCTATAAATGATCTGTCAGTTTGGAAGCAATATAAACCCTACAGACTTTCCCCCCTCCTGCTGCAAATCCTATACATGTAAATGCTTGTTTTTGATACAATGTTGCTTCTGTTTACTTGTTTATCTGCTGCTTTGTATCTTATATGTGTATGTATGTATGTATGTATGTATGGTGATTTTTGGCTAATAAATACAATAAAGCTACAATATTAATGCACTTGATCCCTGACAAGTCACTATGCGTATACATCTCCAGTCCCCAAGACTCCCCATGTTTTGTACCTGGTGGTGCTGTGCTGCGTCGGGGTGTGATGGGCTGTGCAGCTGGCCTATTACGTTTCATGTCCTGCAACCGTTCTGTGTAATTCTTAATCACCCTTGGTGCCTGGCGTTCATGCTGCTTGTAGGTGCCTGGCAGCCGCTTGGTACCTGAAACATACAGTAAGGATCATTTAAACTTCATTATAGCTGATTGACAAGACATTTCAAAGTTTGCACAAGAATACAAATTTGCCTCCTGTGGCTTGTAACACAAGCATCATCAGAAAATATATTGTTTTGTGCCAATCTCCTCTGAACCTGTCTCTTGTGTTGTCTCATACATGCCTTGCACCACTGTTCCTGTAAGCACTACATATAACTACTTTCCAACTGTTTCAGACCAATATTTACATGGGGTATCTGTGAAAAAAACAGACAGCAGAGAGCTCATCCTTTTAGAGTCCAGCTTCTGGGCTTACAAGATTCAACCAACCACGAAGATAATGTGGTAAATTATCTTACAGAACTTATATCTATCAAAATAATATAGTATTATTGCTTGTCTTTGCTAAGAGAAATAATATAGTATTATTGCTTGTCTTTGCTAAGAGAAATGTTTCATTATCACATCTCACCGTACAGTTTTTCCTGTGCCCTGACAGACCTTGGAGTGGTTGCACTCTGTGACCCCTTTAGCTGTGCTAGCCTCTCTACATATGGCTTTGCCTTGGGTCTGAAGTCCCGCCGCTTCCTAGTGACCTCTGGCCGCTGCAGACGCACCATCTGTGTAAATGGCTTTGGTTTGTAGCCCTTCTCCTGCTCCCGAGGCTCCTGCTCCAGGCTCCTGCGGGGTGCCGGGGTGGGTCTGGAGGGAGCAACCTTATGCTCTGCGTCTTGACTCTCCTGCATGTCCTCCAGCTGTCTGGTGTATGCGCCCAGAGCCCCACTTGACCCCATCATGTCTCGCGGTTCCACTGACCCCTGTGTGCTCTTCTGCACAGTCTGTGACATGTGGGGACCAGACCCTGTAGGCCTGTGTCTGCTGTCACGTCGCTCCAAGTCATATCTGTCACGGGCAGCCATGTAGTCATCGGGCTGTACATGCATGCGGTCCTGGTCATAGCCAGGCGCGTGGATACTCTTCCCTCTGCTCTCTACCCAAGCTGTCCGGGGTGTCACACCAGCCACCTTTCTGACAATAGGTTTACCACCCCAGGTCCTGCCTGGAGATACCTCTCTCCTCACCACACTGCGGGCACTGGCGCCTGCTTGTCTGCGTGGAGAGGCCTCCCTTGGTGTTACTGTCTTCTTTGTCCTACTGTCCACCTTCTTTGCAGGGGGCTCCTTGGGTAGGTCTGGATGCTCTGTCAACAGGTCTCCCATGAGGCGACTGGCCAGCTGTTTGCGTCGCTCCAGGTTCTCCTGCTCACGTTCCTGTTTCTTGTTTGTACGTGTCTTCTCTGCATCCTCTATCTCCTTAAGTGTGGATGTGGACTGCAAGCACATCAAAAGTAAACATGTGAGTCAAGTCAGCAAGATAGTGTATCACTAAGGAAAATGAGGGTGAAAATTGCTGACACTGTAACTTAAGATGTCATATACAATGATTATTCAGAAGTAATAAGTATGGTTGGAAACAAAATACACAATGGCAGAAATAAAAAATTTATCCCCTACTTTGTACCATATTAAATTGAAAATCCATGGGATATGGCCCATGTGATATTGTTAACCATATCCCATGGGTGGGATTACTTTTTTCCATACATTCCATATTGGTATCCTGCCAACTATTATTCAACAGCTGAGTGGGCACAAAAATGTGCAGTCCATCAACAACTGTGCAACTGCAAGTAGAAATCAACAGCATGCCATGAACAGTATTATCCAAGGAAATTCTTGTTTTTTTCAGAGACCTTTCACATCTGTTCAAAACATTCCCCTGGCTATAGCGCCTGCTCTGTCCACATTGTTAGTCACAGCTGGCGTAGCAGGTAGCCAGCACTCTGTTCCTTCAGGCAATGCTCACACTGCTGCCATCAATGATGGGGCCAAGCTGACAGCCCTCAGTCAGTTGAGCACCACAGGTGCATACTTTGGAATGTTTGCCGGTACAACACTGTAAGGCAACCTGACCTTCCAACTATCCTCTCCACCACACTAATTCCATGTAGAAATATGAAAAAAGTGACTTTTCATAGATTTTCGGATGAAGCGATGGCTGTTAAAAATAATCCGCCATTATGCATGGTCGACCGCTTTTCTTTGTTGTTTCTATTTCATATTTATAGATGCGGCATGACTGTGGCAAAGTTTGATGTAATGTACTGCCAGAGCCATGCACACGGGCATGAATGTCTCGCCAGTGTAATTCAAGCCACTCCGAAGTTTTTTGTTGACGGACGAACGGACGGAAAGTGGCTGCTTAGTTTTGCCAACAGCTTATGCTGGCGAGACAAAAATAAAATGTTAAAAGCAATGTAAATTGTCTTTTTTCTTTATTAATGGACCATAGGGGACAAATACAAAATAACCCTTGTCGTTTATAGGTCTAAACAAAAATCCCCTCATTGTTTGCCTGCCGACACACCTGATGACCAGTGCATGATCAGGCGTGCTGGCAGGCAAACAACTTGGGGGATTTGGTTGACTATCCCTATCCCCGACCGAAACTCCTACATTATGGGTGCTTTGATCATTACTGTAAATGGCTGCGTCAGTGTCTCCCCCCGTCCATGGCAATGCCTGCTGTGTTGCTACCAACCCCAATCCAGAACCTCACACCAAATACCAAGGCAGAGGCTCCATGCAGATTAGCATGTGAAAACATGTGGGATATATCACTCCATAGATGTTCAGGAACTGATGAAAAGTCAGAATGTTTATGTAAGCTGGTTGGATGTGGAGTAGAGTAGAAGGTATCTGTGGGCATGTCCCCCTATACTTATGTATTATACAGCATGAACATTTGTAAGTAAATGTCAATTAGAACACAGCAACCTAAGGGTCAAACAAATGAGGAATATTATTTTAATTGAAACTAAAGGAACCAAATATTTGAAGAAAAAATTGCAAACTCAACTTCTTTTTCATCTTAAATCATTTCCTTTACATGTACCCCAAAAATCAGGATACCAAAATCTTCCTCATAACCATTATTAAAGGGGTGGGGATATCAATTATGTCTCATATTTAGAATAAAAGAGAAAGAGAAAACATGCGTTTGATTCTAGGTGGCCTGAAAATTGGTTATCCACATGAAGTACCATAACATGGAAAAATAACCATAAGGACCTCTGGGGACTGCAGGGCTTTCAATCCAGGTTGTTTCTTAAGTTGAAGCCAGTGAAAGTATATGTATGCAATATTTTGGTTCTCAGTTATGGTTGGCACTAATATTTGTGGGTTGGACAAAAAAATAGTCATTCCCCTGAGGAATATTTGTTCCTGAGGGCACAAATAATGGGGAAAACAAATATTCCATAACACCGGTTCTTATGTATTTTAATCCGTAATTTTTTACCCAGTACAGACATTTCATGAAACTTGGTTTATCCCCCGCTAATCAAATGTTTGCACAGTGCATACTGTACATGGTATGGGTCATATTTTGTATTTTTGTCTGGACCCCAATGAAAACCAGCCTAGGCTGATTGGGCTTTCCAGGTTAAATAAAGTTTTCTTTTCTTATCAAGAGGCATAATGAGATTTTCAGGTTAGTTTTGCACCTACCCACTAGATGGCAGCAAAGTTTTAACTATTCTTTCCAACAAATAGATAAATGACGTAATCTTGCCTTGCAATCAACCTAGTTTTGACCTACCAGTCTGAGGGTCTCTTCGGTGGCTTTATAGGGCTTTGTTTCCATCTCTCTTAGCTCATCTCTGTGCTGTTTGTACTCCTTTGTCTTCTCCTGCCTCCGTTTGTCCATCCATTCCAGCAGGCGACGTCGCTCCTCCTCTGTCCGCTTGGGAACACGTGGCGACTTCTCCTTAAAGATCTGTTCAAGCTGTTTGTTGCTGATCCATGGGGACACCCAGCCATCCTCTCTGGCTGACCTCCTGTATACAAACAATGTACACTCAAATCCAAACAAACAAAAACATTAACTGTTGTCGGAAACCAACAAATTCAACAACATGCAACCCACAGAAGAACCAATTTCTATGATCCATTAAGGATAAGTTGATCATAATCTATGGACCTGTACTAAATGGATAACAATGAGGTTTGATAAAGGTAAAGATTATACCTTCCAAAACAGACAACATCCACAGCACATCAAGGGGTATTGAGCACAAGAAGGTTTTCTGATAGTTGTCTCCAACTTTATGTTTAAACAATCAATCCGAATACTTTTTGAGAAATAATGTTGCTGAACTTGTATAATGTACATCGGAGTAACATATGAATGACAGCATTTAAATCTCAATGAACACAAAAACAACAAATCAAATTATAACTTGTTCTGTCTTTGCAGACTTGAAATGTTTTTGAACACTCAGCCTCTCTTTTTATTCTTGTTTCAAATAATTGTCTTGCAACAGAATTTTGCTTTACAAGTAAAAACTTTCAACATGTCAACTTCAAATATCTGAGAGCTGTATTTCACACAGACTTAATACACATAATGAGGATAAACGTAAGATAATGACACATTTGACACAAACATAAGAGTATCCCTCTCTAATGTAACAGCAGAACAGACCAACAAGTAAACAAGGATATATCACTGCAACAGAAATACAGACATAAAATATACATGTCAGAGAAAACTTGTTACAAAGACATTATTTACATGATAGTCACTGTAAAACTGGCCAACGCTCCATCAAGATGCAGCAGAGAAAACATATAAAAATAAGAGAGATGAAGAAATGTTTAGTGGTACTGAAGCTTGAGGCAGTCAGGCCTGTCCAGTTGCGCACTTACATCGCCTTCTCTACCAGTTTTTCTGTGTCTTCTTGTGACAGACCAGTAGCTTGGGTGTCCACAGCGCCCTCTGCAATCACCTCTCCTATGATATCACTCACTCCACTCAGGCCTGACACTTCTAAATTACCCTCCTCCTTTACATTTGTCTTGCCTGCAGCAGCTTCTGCTTCTTTTTTCACCTCTTCCGCTGTCTGATCCAGAGATGACAGGTCAAGTTTGAGATCATCATCCTGTCCTTTGTGCATCTCCTTGACTTCATCTTTCTGAATGCTGCAGAGCCAGTCAAGTGAAAATCAGGTCATTGGTCAAGGTACTCAGTGTTGCCATAGCAACCTCTGCACTGTGGCAGTGTACAAGATGTTAGCAGGCTGTCATGGTTAGCAGCAAACTCCTGGTGATGTCACAAACTACTGCTATTGTAGGTCTATATAATGTTACATGTACATATTGTATTGTGATGTCACATACTTGTGTCACTTTAACTCATTCCACCCTGATAGAAGACTGAGTCAACAGCTTTCCTTGGCGCGCTCTGGGCGCAATGCGCCCAGAGCGCGCCAAGGAAAGCTGTTGACCATGGGCATATAATTTGGAATGATCTTCCATGCAAGTTTCATCCAAAATATTGAAAAATAATCCCTAAATTAGTAAAATACAATTAGCAGACGACATTTAGATATTAGCGGGAAAAAGTGTCATCAGGGTGGAATGAGTTAAGTAGCATTGCAAATTGAAAAAGAGCACTGTGTGATATATGTAACTTCTTGTGTTTTTTTCCTCACATCTGGATGTTTGACATCTTCTGTCCATACATCCAAAGTATTTATGAGACATCTGTTTCAAATTTCTGCACCAGTATAAGTAAAAATAAGCACCAAAAATCCAACCAGTGTTATTTTAGTTTGTTAATTTATGATATACAAGTTGACTGCTTGATTCCAATATTAAACTAAATATCACACACTACTCTGGTTTCAAGCACACAAGCATACTGCATGCTTTATTATAACAAGGTGCAGTAACAATATACATGCACAAACTTTGTTAGCCTTTAGTATAACACAGCACTGGCATCAGACAACATCAGTATACTTGCCACGCAAAATAAATAGTGAACAGTGTCCTGCATGGCTCCAGTTAACAGCTCACTTTTATCCCACTAGCATAGGTCAAGTTCTCCAGAAGCTGCCGGAGGACACTTTGAATGGCACGTTACATGCATCTTATGGAGAACCTGAGTTCCCTGACCTGATGTCAAATGCACTAATAGAAGTACATTTGTCCAACAACAATCAAAACCAAACCAAACAGTGTTAATTTGTACCCAAAAATCATTTTTTAGTTTCAGAAAATTTAAATTATCTTCAACATGGACATTGACTGATGCTGAGAGTCACTGGGAATACCATGACCCAGAAATGCAGTAATTCCCTCTCTGTCTCATAAAATCCTCTGTGCAGACTTTGAAAAAAAATCTTCCTAGCACTTTTAGATATCTGAGCGACAAACAAAAATAAACAAATGGATAAAGCTGTCTCCCCATTGTATGGAAGCAGAAAAAAGTTTTCCATGACACATTAACTAATTATAAGCTATACAAAATTTACTCCAGTCTCCAATTTTTGTCAAAATTAAATTCAGTGATCTATGTGCATGGCTCAGAATCAGCTCGATTTATTCTGAAGATATATTTCATGGAAGTTACTATTCTGAGGATATATTTACATGAATTTACTTTTCTGAAGAGAAATTTACATGAATTTCCTTTCCTTTTTTATTTGTTTTGAGTGGTTTATTACTGATGAGGTATATCACCTGTAGGTAGCACTACAGGTAACTTACTCCTGTCTTGGTATCAACATGCTGCAGGGGAGACACCGGAGTCACAAACAAATCCAGCTTCACTGAACTGGTAAAAAAAAGCCACATGAGCAGGAGTAGGTGCTGCCACCATACAGGCTGGTGGTATATCTGACAACTAATCCATTCAGTCAAATTCCAGGCAAAAACCAAATGGTCTGACAAGCATAAAAAATCTGTTGAAGTATTCTGACATTAATGAGTCTCAAGTGTGACTATCAACAAGTTACAGTAAACATAAACACTGGCACATTGAAATGCACATTTGTGACTCAAGGCAGACATATGTGCTATTTTAACAATACACACATTCTAGGTGAAACAGTGTCACAAAAGTGTGGATTAATTGTGGTTACCCTGAGGTTGAGATTCAAACCTGCTCATCCTTAAACAATGTTACATATCAACTACATGATGGTGTATGTACAGTACCAACAAAAAGCTCAAATAAGGCCATTACACAAAAGTTCTGAATGTGTCATTCTACATTAATTTCTTTAAAACCAAAAGACAGTGTCTACTTTTTCAGTACAGGCTGTATAAATAATTCTTTTGTCAATATATGTGCACAAACAAAACTTTGTCATAACATCCAAAACATGAACTGCTTCACTTTGCGAAGTCACTTCATTGTAAATATACAATATGAAGCCAGAACATACACTTAAAGAACTCTTCACTTTATTTTTTAATGGCCTTCATTAGCAACCCACACCTCATATGTCAAACCACACAATTCATGTACAACAATCTTACAGGCAGTATTGTGAGCTTAACCTTACACCTACACAATGCAAAACACTTCAATTCATCCAAAATATTTTACACTAACACCAAGACCATTTTATGTCTTTAACAGCAAATATCAGATCTGCAAACAAAACTTCAGAAAACTATTCTACAAGTGTGCAATGTGTCTTGCATATATACACTTTCAAGCACCAAAACTGCTTTATTTTTGCAGTTATGTCTAGACAATTTAAGGTAAGTGTTATGAAATATACAAATTACACTGGCTGCATTTAAATCAGCCCACTGCAAGCTGCCATAAGAGAACTACATTTATATCTATCCAAACATGCCACATCAATATCACACCCACCATCAACATTCCCCAAAGACAGTAAATCAGATAGGTTTTAACATCTGGCAAACATAGGCAGGCTAATATGCTAAACAGAATTATAGTTTAAGACCTGTTTTTCTGGTATGAACATATATCTAGCCAATGTTGACTTTTACTGTCAGAAATACTCAGACTTTGATCTTCTGTGTACATGTAATAAATCTACATACCCAAAATACTTAGGAACAGAATTCAAGTTTTCATACATGAACCAAGGTGATATAGTCACAATTTCTACTTTGGTTCATTCATAACTAATCCAACTGCCATCCTATTTGAATTGCCAAATGTCAAGTACCAACATGCAACAGCGTCACCTAGTGAGCAATAGTCAAAGTAAACATACCGAGGACTCTTTGCATCTGTCTCCTTCCTCCCCTGGGTCTCCAGGAATGCTTTCTCCTGAAACAAATACTTTTGCTAGTACTCAAAACTTTGACCCTATCAATTATAGAAAGATATTCACCTGTGTCACCAATATAATGCCTGGCTGGCAGGTCAAACTGAATGTTACGCATTGGGGAATTCCTCTGCACATTGGCAACAGATAATACCCAAGCCTTTGCTCCTACTTGCTGCCATACTGTCCTACTGATTCTCAGTACATGTATCAATTATGGTGATCCTACACATTCATTTCATTATGCACCACATAATCCAAATAACTATTTTAAAAAGAAAAAAAAACAGGATGACTGTGACATTCCTGTGATCAGATAACCTTACATGTACAGATTGTGAATTTTCACTGTGACAGTACCCATTGACTTACATAGTAACCAACAGGAATGCATGCATTCACTAACAGGTACCCAAATTCAAAAAAAAAAAAAAAAAAAAAAAAAAAAAAAAAATTATAGTCAGGGATCAACAGTATGACCGCCTAATGAAAAATTTTGTTTAACCTTTTCACAAGCTATACTTTCATCAAGTTTCAGAATATTCTGAGCAACAGTTTCAGAGAAAAAGTTGAAAAAAGCAAAAACACAAAAAAAAATTGTTAAAAAAAAAAATATAGCAAAACAAAAAACAAAAAACCACAGCACCACCAGTTGCAGGAATTAAGGTTTTGGGGTCCCCACAAGCATCCCTATATAATTTCAAAAGAATTGGCTCAGTGGTTTTGCAAAGATTATGCCTAAAAATCACTGGAGCATGACTATTTGAACTTGGTAGAGACCCACCCAAGGTACATCCACACCAAGTTTGAAGTAAATCTGGTTGACCATTTTGGAGAAGACAATGAAAATATGACTTTCCATTGCGATCCCCATTAACTTACTTGGTAATGAACAGGAATGCATGCACTCACCAACAGGTCTGAATTGAAAAATTTGTTAAAGCTCAGGAATGCACACTCCATAGTAACCTGCCTTGTGTCAGTCACCCTCCCAAAGGCTACATTTCCACTGAGTTTCACAACAATTTGGATGACTTTTTTGAAGAAGTCAAAAATAGCAAAAAGACAAAAAGTTGTACAAAAATAGAGCAACATCCCAGTGCCATCTGTTACACAAATTGAGGCCTGTGGGTCCCCAGAACTTTTCCTATGCAATTTTGAAGCAATTGGCCTAGCGGTTTCAGAGAAGCAGATTTTTTAAAGGCTTTGTCCAAAAATAAACACAAATATTCACGCAAAAAATTTATAATCCCTTGGGCAGGATCCTTTGAAATTATTTGGTAGAAATCTACACAATGTCCATCCCGACCAAGTTTGAAGTGAATCTGGTTGATGGTTTTGGATATACGAATTGCAGTTGGAAGATGGATGACTGACCATCCTATAAACCCAGCTGACGGACAAGGCGGCTGATGTAAAAATCAACAGCCATTTACCATCATGCTAACTTGACTTACTATAGCTATTCTCTTACATGTTTTTACCGAAGTCAATATTTTGTCTGACTTTTGTCCACATATGTGATATCAGGAGACCCAACATAAAGACTTCATGACACACCTCGTCTTTATCCTGTTGTAGATCCCGCTCTGCTGGGGTTCTCTCTGCAAACCTCTGGGCCACCCTGGAGGGTGGGTACATAGATTGCTGTGGATAAATGGCCTCTCCAATGTGGTCTATGGTGTTGATCAGCTAGAACACAATGATACACATAGTATTAGACTTTTTTTACTGAAACATGAATGTGACATTCTCTTTCTATTGCTGTTTCATAGCGGTGACCTCATTTATTTACCTAACAGAATTCAAAGTACAATCAACTGACTTCTGTGTATTCATTAAACAAAATCCACAAAAAATTAAATATTACTTAATGAAACTGAAATTGTAATAATATGACTAAGACAGGGCAAGTGGCCGCTGTGGTTAATGATATTTGAAGATAAACGTTCGACTAGATTCTTTGCGACCTGCAACTCATCAGGAACTGTTGGGAACACTGTGAGCGGCCTATATTTATACTGTGGGGTAACAGATCCGTTGCTACGTATGCACGTGTATTGTGATAGCATAGCTGCGGATTCCTAGTGGATGAAAAAATTTGGTTTCCACGGTAGGATTTGATTCAAGGAATTTTGAATCTGCTGGGTTTTCATTGGTTGAAAACCTAGGCTTGACACCACTGGGTCAGTGGGTTCAAAATTGGATTTGGGCTTGAATGGTCACTGTAAACATATTACAGTGGGGGCCCTGAATAGGGGCTAAGGAATGTGTGAAGGCAAATTTCCAGAAGTGGATTCCAGTGTTTCCAAATGATTGCCACTCGTGTGGCAATGAGAGTGTACATAATATTATGGGGAGGGGAGCTCTGACAACAAAAATTTAGCATAAGACTGAGCGATTGAGCTCATTTCCCCATGATATTGAGACCAAAAGGTTCAATAGAGCGTAGTTGGTGCATCCAGTGTTTTTCCCTGTCTAGTCGCAGCAGTCTAGAACGCTCTAGGCGGGGAGGAGTTGGGATGTACTCTAATATTTGGACTCTGAGATTCAGATCCTTGTGGTCACTTAGGGCGAAATGTCTGCCCAAAGGTTGTGTAATGTCACCATTACTGATGTAACGGTAATGTTCTCCCAATCTGTCGCGTAGGGGGCGCAAGGTCTGGCCAACATATTGTTTCTTACATGTGTTGCATGTTAGAAGATATACTAAGTTGGAGCTTTCACAGCATCCTCCTTTGGGGACTTTTCAAGTTGCTATAAAGTGATTAACATAGACAGGAAAAGAGGAAGTAGATTCTTGATGGCCACATCAAAGATTTATCATGAGGATGTGACCCGGCTGAACTGCAGTTGATGTCCTTACCAGCCGTGTGTTGTTGTATTCTGCCTCCATGTTCTTTGACATCTGATCAATAGCATTGATTTGTTCGGTCATCTCCTGCAGCCTCTTTCTGATTGCCTCCTTAGTCTTGCTGCGTGGCTTTTTCTCCCAAGGTGGCAGAGGTCCATAGCTATAAAAAGATAACATTTAATGAACAGAAAAATAATACATGTAGATGTAATTTACATGTAATATGGTTACGTGAAAAATGTACAGATATTTTATGGTTTTGTGAATAACATATATTTAACATCTGAATAAGAAAAAGTTGCAAATCCTTTCCTTTAAAATCTACACAATCTTTTCAGCATCGAGATATTTTTGCATTTATAGATAATCTATACTATAAGTTTGATTCAGCATGCAAAGATGAGTACATGTACTGGCTTGGTTGTTGAAAAACTGGCCAATTTTCCATTAAATATTTCTGTTTCAGTTGTCTCTACTTAGAAACAGACTGAATTAATGGGTAAATATTTTTAGACAATTTTCCAACATAATTAAAATGCAATCAGAGATTGCTGGATCCATGCCCCCCTTGCATCATTTATAACCTTGCTAATCACAAGTCTCGCTTTGGAATGACTGCAGTAAAAAAATAGGTTATCACTGTGACCCAGATACTTGACCTTGTGACCTACTTTTGTTTCATGACATAACTTTAGCTCAAGATATATGTGTGAGTGAACTTTCGTTAAACTAAGTTAAATAGTAAAGGAATTACAGCCCACTGGCAGACACAATTTTACAAGGATATGTCACTGTGACCCAGATATTTGACCTAGTGACCTACTTTTGGTACATGACACACCTTTATGTCAAGATGCACCCATGTGTAAAGTTTCATTAATCTAAGTTGAAGGACAAGCAAATGATAGCCCGGACAGGAGAAAAGTGGACGGACACACCAACTGAAAAAGTGATTACCATGCGCCCCTCCTCCGGTAGGAGGGGGATATACTAATCTAAATCTGAATTTTACATCATGTAATCACACAGAACTTGAGAATATCAAGCTTAATAAATTAAACGTTGCATATGTTTATGTTAACATTAAACTGATGCAGCACAATTAGCCACAGTATGCATTATAGTTGACTTACTCGTGTTCTGGTTCTGCATGTATCCGTTCAAGAACACGTGATGTAACCCTGTCTGGTCCTCGCGGTACAGTAATGGCCTCACTGTCCACATCTGCCATGGAAAAACATATAAATCAATCAGATGAGAAGTGTGATATAACTGTCACAGGTCAGACTCAACTGGCATGAAACAGACAGGATGGATCACATAATCCTTGTATGTAAATACCTTTAAGTTGTTACTTAATGTCATTTCAGAAGTGTCCCAATGGCTGCAGCAACTGCATCCCCCATTGTTGTCCTTTGGGAGCACATAATCAACGTGGCTAAAAGAGACTCCTTTTACGTGAGAGATCTGCTGTTTTTACCACAATTTGCAAATTCCATCATTCACCTGCTTAACCCTTTTGATGCCAACTGCGACTAAAGTCGAACCACTCGAGACGAACTGCTCTCAATGATAATAAGGATCATGCTGGATTCATATTCTTTGTAAAAAGACTTTTTATTTAATCACCAACATGACTCTAGCTCCAGAGAATATAATAGGACAGGTCAACAGCTTTTGGGCGCTGATGAAAGCTATTGACTAAGCGTAAAATTTGGCACTGAAAGAGTTATAGGAAAGTATTCATTCTGCTTTGAAAGAAAAAAAATAGAGGGCTGTGTGAACAGCCCATCCTCTGCTGACCTTCACATTCAACCAATAGTACGTCCTAGCTTGGTCTAAGGTATGAGGATTATGGAGAGAAAGTAAAAAATGCCACTTTCCATTGCAATCCCCATTGACTTACATGGTATTAAATAGGAATGCATGCATTAACCAAGAGGTACCCAAAACAAAAAAAAATCGTTAAAAATCAGAATATTGCCACCTAGAGAATAAGTTGGTTTAACCCTCCTACAAGCTAAATTTCCACCATGTTTCAGAACAATCTGAGTGACACTTTTGGAGCAGAGGTCAAAAATAGTGGAAACACACAAAAAAAATGTTAAAAAATAGAAGAAATTGCAGCACCTGTTGAACAAATTAACGTCTTGGGGAGAAGAAGAGCTCTCCCAAAAGTTACATTTCCAATAAGTTTCAGAAAACCCGAGTGCCAGTTTTGGAGAAGTCAAAAAAAGCGTTAACACACAAAAATTTGTGAAGAAATAGAGGAAAAGTGCAACGCCACCTACTGAGCAAATTAAGGTCTGGTGGTCCCAAGAAGTGTTCCTATGCAAGTTACAAGTACTTAGCTTGGCAGTTTTGGAGAATATTTTTTAAAATTTTGCCAAAAAATGAATAAAAAATGGGATTAAAATTAAAAAAATAAACAAAGACAATGGAATATGACCATTGAACAAACTTGGTAAAGACCCACCCAAGGTACATTCCTGCCTAGTTTGAAGTAAATCTGGATGACGGTTTTGGAGAAGTCAAAAATGTGAATTGCGGACAACGCTGGACAAACGGACAGATGGATACCCTAACCACCACATAACCTTTGGTCAACCATTTTTACCTCAGCTGACTTGTCAGTCAGCTGAGGTAAAAATGGTTGACCAAATAGCTGAAAAATGGGTTGATGAATTAAATCTGGCATCTTAATGGCTTGAATGCAACAATGTTGTCCCGCCAAAAGCATTAGCAAGAAGCATCCCCAGTGTGTGACTGACCTGTGTCCCTGGGTGGGGGCGTGGCGGCCCGCTCCAGTGTCTGCAGAGGCACTGCTCCCCTCATGTCCACAAACTCTGGTGGCTCTGTCTCAGCCCTAGGGGGAACGGTAGCTATGACATCCTCCAGCATGTCACCCTCTATGTCCACCACGTTGATGAAAGCACGTGGCCCTGACCTCATCTATTTCGAGATATGTTCATGTATACACACACACACATACACTGTAATCTTATGTCACATCTTAATTGCAAAGTTTTACTCTATCTAATTTTTTTGGTTGCATATATAGACATGACCTGAAAACAAAACATCTCACATACACATGCATATGTACATATACATTGCCTGTACATGTATAGACTCTTTCATTAGACACTTTGAGCTGAAATTTTATAATCCTGTCCATGAAACATTTAATGGACCTGCTGTGGGAAACTTAGCAATATTCCCAGTGAATAAACACACACAAAAAAATGTGCACTGGAATTCTTTCTGCTACAAGTTAGTTATATCTCTATGGCTCTGTTTCAAAGGATGCCCTTCTACTACCTTCAACATGATCAAGGTTGCCTGTGTGTACTAACAATGATGTTACTCCCATCTTTTTTTTTCAGTGTGATTTGTCAGACATATATTTGGTGTAACACCACAAAGTCCAAGACTTTCACTATGATTTTGGTTCAAGCAGCCCACACAATGATAATTGCCATAAGCCTAACTCTGATGCAGTGTAGGGTTAATGGTGACCTTTGAACTTTACCTTTGTGGGATGGGTATCTGGCTCTGGTCTCTCCTGTCCAAACCTGAGGCCCAGGAAGATGTCTGGTGGCAGCACATTGGTGCCCTGGTCCTCAGCCTTGGCTCGCGGAGACTTCTTGTCCAGATGGATTGGATCTGTGCCTGATTGATGGACAAGAGGAAATACCATAACTACATACCAATGTCAACTGTATTTTACATTAATGTCTTCACACAACCTTAGATACATCAAATGAATTTTGTGACAGTACTATTTGTTTAAAGCTCATGATTTATACAACCAAACTAAAACTTTGCGTTTGCAGTGACACAATGCAAATATACCTGGATCCCTGCTATATCTGTGTGTAAAACATGTATGCCTGTGTCCCTGCTATGCATGTGTAATGCAAGTATACCTGTGCCCCTGCTATGTGTTTGTAATGCAAGTATACCTGTGTCCCTGCTATGTGTGTGTGATGCAAGTATTGTAATGCAAGTATACCTGTGTCCCTGCTGTGTGTGTAATGCAAGTATACCTGTGCCCCTGCTATGTGTTTGAAATACATGTATACCTTTGTCCCTGCTATGTGTGTGTGATGCAAGTATACCCGTGTCCCTGCTATGTGTTTGTAATGCAAGTATACCTGTGTCCCTGCTATGTGTGTGTAATGCAAGTATACCTGCATCCCTGCTATGTGTGTGTAATGCAAGTATACCTGGATCCCTGCTATGTGTTTGAAATACATGTATACCTGCATCCCTGCTATGTGTGTGTGATGCAAGTATTGTAATGCAAGTATACTTGTGTCCCTGCTATGTGTGTGTAATGCAAGTATACCCGTGTCCCTGCTATGTGTTTGTAATGCAAGTATACCTGTGTCCCTGCTATGTGTGTGTAATGCAAGTATACCTGCATCCCTGCTATGTGTGTGTAATGCAAGTATACCTGCGTCCCTGCTATGTGTGTGTGATGCAAGTATACCTGCGTCCCTGCTATGTGTGTTTGTAATGCAAGTATACCTGTGTCCCTGCTATGTGTTTGAAATACATGTATACCTTTGTCCCTGCTATGTGTGTGTGATGCAAGTATACCTGTGTCCCTGCTATGTGTGTGTAATGCAAGTATACCTGTGTCCCTGCTATGTGTTTGTAATGCAAGTATACCTGTGTCCCTGCTATGTGTTTGTAATGCAAGTATACCTTTGTCCCTGCTATGTGTTTGTAATGCAAGTATACCTTTGTCCCTGCTATGTGTTTGTAATGCAAGTATACCTGTGTCCCTGCTATGTGTTTGTAATGCAAGTATACCTTTGTCCCTGCTATGTGTGTGTGATGCAAGTATACCTTTGTCCCTGCTATGTGTGTGTGATGCAAGTATACCTGTGTCCCTGCTATGCATGTGTAATGCAAGTATACCCGTGTCCCTGCTATGCGTTTGTAATGCAAGTATACCTGTGTCCCTGCTATGTGTTTGTAATGCAAGTATACCTTTGTCCCTGCTATGTGTTTGTAATGCAAGTATACCTGTGTCCCTGCTATGTGTTTGTAATGCAAGTATACCTTTGTCCCTGCTATGTGTTTGTAATGCAAGTATACCTGTGTCCCTGCTATGTGTTTGTAATGCAAGTATACCTGTGTCCCTGCTATGTGTTTGTAATGCAAGTATACCTGTGTCCCTGCTATGTGTTTGTAATGCAAGTATACCTGTGTCCCTGCTATGTGTTTGTAATGCAAGTATACCTGTGTCCCTGCTATGTGTGTGTAATGCAAGTTTACCTGCGTCCCTGCTATGTGTGTGTGATGCAAGTATACCTGCGTTCCTGCAGTGTGTGTGTGTGTAATACAAGTATACCTGTGTCCCTGCTATGTGTGTTTGTAATATAAGTATACCTGCGTCCCTGCTCATAGCAGTGGTGGCATCAGCAACCTCCAGGCCCGATGTCTCTGTGGCTGCATCTCTCCTGGGCAAGTCAGCAAAGTTGACCTGTCAAAGGCACCAAGTTTAACTGTTAATAGCTACACAGTTTAACCGTAAGATCACCCCCTGGGGTCACCACATTGTTTCTGTCTACACAGGTGGTCTTTGAGAGCAGATATAAATGACTAAAAAATTACAGAGTAAAGTATCCTGAAAGCTTGACGTTTCAAGGGGTATGGATTCTCACGATAGACCACTGTTCACCACGTGCTTCAACATAAACTTGAGGACTTGTGACTTGCCTTGGTGTCACCATTTGACCAACAGCTGGTTTAGGGCAGTTTAAGGGGGAAAGAGTAAAATGTATATGTACTGGGTGATACATCTAGATGTACAATAGGATAGGCATATCGTGATGCATGCTGCAGTCGGTGACCCAGAAGTCTGATCAGTCCATCTGAGTCTATTCACACTCCTCGAAACTCAATTTTGTTGAAATTGGATCAATTGAAAAAAAAATATGAGGGAAAACATGTTTCTCTTAGTGGCTTATAACTTGTAAACATTAGGTCAAGGACTCTCAACAATAGTATGAATGCATTATTATGATATAAGGGCATCTTGGAGGACTAGATGGCTTTTCATGTTTAGTGTCCACAAAATCAATTAAATATATAAAGTTCCTTGTCAAGAGCTGAGCCAATTTTATGGAACTCTCTGTCACAAACTATCAGGCAGCTCCATCTGTCCAGGTTTTTAAACACAAAATGATACCTCGCATTATTGAATTTAGTTTTTAGAAGTCCTTGTAACTCTAAACACACATCTCATGTTTAGTCTTTTCCACCTGTTTTAACATTAAAAATCAATACCATATTTTTAGGTCAAAGCACTCTTGAGCATATTTTCATGTATATTAGCCCTATATGTATGATTTTTATTGTTGTCGGCGGCCAGACAGAAGGACTAACAAGAGTAAGTCAACAATTTTCTTTGTTGGCCATTCAGGACTGTTTGGTTTGCTTTACTCATATTTTTATTGGCTGCAAGTGACTGTTTGCCCAACAAACAGAGGAAGAGGAGTGTCTATTCCTGTATTAACAGATTGACATACATCCCCATACCTCTCTACCCTTAAGCACTTTCGGTCAGTTCATACCAGATACAAAACATGGTGAGAAACTTATTTTTTTGTGCTCCACTGATCCTAACAATGTTTGCTGCCTATTATAGTGCCCTACCTACCCTAACAGTACCCCCTGACCACCACAAAACCCCACTGACCCGAGCAGTACCCCCCCCCCCAACCATCACAGTGTTCTATTGCCCCTTGGTCGTCACAGTGCTCTGTTGGCCCTGATAGTGCCCCCTGGCCATCACAGTGCTCTATTGGCCCCAACAGTGCCCCCACCCCACCCCAACAAACCCCACCACAATGTTCTACTGTTGGTCTTACCAGTGCCACTGTGCCCTCACAGTGTTCAATTGGCCCTAATGTGTCCCCTGGCCATCACAAGGCCTTATTGGCCCTAACAGTGACCCCTGGCCATCACATTGCTCCACTGGTCCTAAAAGTGCCCCCCTGGCCACCACAGTACTCTAGTGGTCATAGCAGTGCCCCTTGGATACTACAGTACTCTATTAGTCATAGCAGTGCCTCCTGGCCACCACAGTACTCTATTGGTCATAGCAGTGCCCCTTGGATACTACAGTACTCTATTAGTCATAGCAGTGCCCCCTGGCCACCACAGTACTCTATTGGTCATAGCAGTGCCCCTTGGATACTACAGTACTCTATGAGTCATAGCAGTGCCCCCTGGCCACCACAGTACTCTATTGGTCATAGCAGTGCCCCCTGGATACTACAGTACTCTATTAGTCATAGCAGTGCCCCCTGGCCACCACAGTACTCTATTGGTCATAGCAGTGCCCCCTGGCTACCACAGTGCTCTAGTGGTCCTCACCTTCTTGATGCCCATGGCCGCCCGGTACTGTAATTTGGCATTGGTGTCAGCCAGTGGCCCCATCTCCTCCTCTTTGTCCAAGTACTCATCAAATAAACCTGCAATCACAAAGTTCAACCTTATCATTTACCCACGAAGCTTTCACATGTTAATGAATATGCAAAAGACTGGGCCATTGTGGGCCTGAATGGCTCTGTGCCCGTGTGGCATGATGGCTTGTTTCTTGACTACAAACACCAAGTGCAGCAAGATGGCCCCTAATCGGTGTTTAGGGATAGAAGGGAGGCAACTAGCATAATATACGGAACAGAATTTATCACAGTTCAAGGTCTCTACTTAGTTTAATATCACACTCACCTCAACAAAACTTGGTAAATATCTGCAAAAATAATTTTTCGACTGATTGATATTATGACTGATTGATATTATGAAACTATCCCTGTGTTGTACATATATTGGATCTTCATGCAATAAAGCACTTGAATTGTATTAAGAATCCAAAGTTGCATTTTGCCCTCCACAACAATAGCGCCATTCCGTGGCATAGATCCATTGTTGAAGTTCGTAATTCCATTTTGTCTACACATACAACTTCACTGATCCGTGTCCCATGCACAGTTTCCACGTTCAAATACACACCTGTTCTCTGAATCTTCTGAATACATATGATCCATGATTTTTCTCACAATCTGACCATGTGACAAGTTTTTTGAAACTCCCGTGCCATGTTTGGCTTGTCTTTCTGACGGCCCCGCACAAAATGTTAAGTCCACTGTCATTGGCCGATAGTTGCTGATAGCGTCTTATAGTGGAACATCAGCCAGTGAAAGGGGACTTCTGCATTTGGTGTGGAGCAGTCCGACAGAGAGAAGCCAAAATGGCACGGGAGGTTCAAAAAGCTGTCAGATCGTGAGAAAAATCAGGGATTATATATGTTCAGAAGATTTAGAGAACAGTTTTGCATATTCGAACGTCGAAACTGTGCATGGGACACAGATCAGTGAAGTTGTATGTGTAGACAAAGTGGAATTACAAACTTCAACAACTGCGCTATTGTTATGTACAACACAGGGATAGTTTCATAATATCGATCAGTAGAAAAATTATTTTTGCAGAGATTTACCAAGTTATCTTTAGGTGAGTGTGACATTAAACTCTGTAGAGACCTTGAACTGGGATAATTCTGTTGTGTATATTATGCTAGTTGCCTCCCTTCTATTCCTAAACACAGACTGGGGGCCACCTTGCTCCGCTTGGTGTTTGTAGTCATGAAACAAGCCCCTGTGTGATGACCTAGCTTTGACCTGCAGCATTTGATTTCAGGTTGGGACTCCTATCATTATGTTTATGAAGTCAACAATGTTGCAATTATGAGGTACCATAGCAGTACGACAAAAGTTGACAGTCCGAAATGAGAAGATTCCAATCAAAGTGGGCTGCATTGACTGGTGTGTATACATGTACATGTACAGAAAAAAACCCTTCATATTGAGACCTCTCCTTCAAGGAGCCACTCCCTCCGAAAAAAAAAACAGTTTCATGGTCCTGTTTCCATTTACATATTACCTGAAGATGAAATGATAAGTGCCAGTTTTTTTGTACACTGCGACAGAAAACATTCTGGTTAACTTATAAATTAATTGCTTCAACAACTTTGATTTAAAAATATTTTTTATTTTTTGACATCATAAAAGAGTGTTCACACTTTGGGCTTAAGAAAGGACAATAATTCTCACAAACCTAAGTACTACATTGTGCCAGTGCTGCCATAAAATGCTGTGTTTGCTGGCTGTATTTTGTGCAGGTGCCCTACTCTTACATGGAAATTGTGTGCTTTAAGTATGGATTGCAGTTTATGACAGGAAACAGAAGTTACATACTGTATATTGTAAGATTGTTAGGCAATAGCCACATAAGGATAACCAGCATCAAAACATGTTCGTTTTTTCAGTCAATATTCCTGGTTGACTGGCATGGGCTGCCAGCAACAAGATACAGCTACATCTGATCTGTTGACCCCTGTCCTACATTCTAGACACTTATGACAAGCTGTATACATCTGATCGGTTGACCCATATCCTAGCTACACTCTCCACATCTGGCCTGTTAACCCATGTCCTACATTCTCTATATCTGGTCTGTTAACCAATGTCCTACATTCTCCACATCTGGTCTGTTGACCCATGTCCTACATTCTCCACACTTGTCACAAGCTGTACACATCTGGTCTGTTAACCCATGTCCTACATTCTCCATACTTGTGACAAGCTATATACATCTGATCTGTTGCCCCATGTCCTACATTCTAGACACTTATGACAAGCTGTATACATCTGATCGGTTGACCCATATCCTAGCTACACTCTCCACATCTGGCCTGTTAACCCATGTCCTACATTCTCCACATCTGGTCTGTTGACCCATGTCCTACATTCTCCACACTTGTCACAAGCTGTACACATCTGGTCTGTTAACCCATGTCCTATGTTCTCCACATCTGGTCTGTTAACCCATGTCCTACATTCTCCACATCTGACCTATTGACCCATGTCCTACATTCTATACACTTGACAAGCTGTATACATCAGATCTATTGACCCATGTCCTACATTCTCCACATTTGGTCTGTTAACCCATTTCCTTTATTCTCCACATATTGATCCATGTCCCACATTCTCCACATCTGGATTTGTTAACCCATGTCCTACATTCTGCTCATCTGGTCTGTTGACCCATGTCTTATATTCTCCGCACTGATGACAAGCTGCATGTACATGTTATTTTCTTTAATATCACTGCAACATTAACTGTGAAGACTCCTACTCTGCTGGCCCAGCTGCTGGCCAGGCCTCCACCTACTGCATTCTCCAAGCATACCCAAGCCTATTGGTGGACTTATACCACTTGCCTGCTGAACTGATGAAGTTCCATGCACAGAGAAAGCTTATTATAATGACACCCAGACACCTTGTGCTCAGCTGACCTTACTTGCACAGACTGAATGTGTGAATTCCCAATGCAATACCCATTCATTTAAATAGTAATCAATAGGAATGCATGTATTCACCAACAGGTACCCAAATCAGGGATCCACAGTTTCACCACCTAATGAACAGCTTTGTTTCACCCAACCACAAGCTACATTCCCATCATGTTTTCAGAACAATCTTTTTTTTTTGAGAAAAAGTCAAGAATAGCAACAATAACAAAAAAAATAAATTCAACAAAAATAGGAAATTGCAGTGCCACCTGTTGAACGAATTAAGGTTACAGAGTCCCTCAAAGTGTGTATGTAATTTCGAAGCAATTGGGTTAGTGACTTTGGAGGAGATTTTTTTAAAGACTTATTAAGAAATAAACAAAAAAAAAAAACAAAGGTAAAAAAATTCCAAAATCACTGGACCATGACCATTTGAACTCACTAGGTAGAGACCCACCCAAGGTTCATCCCCACCAAGTTTGAAGTGAATCTGGTTGACAGTTTTGAAGAAGAATATCAAAATATAACTTTCCATTGCAATATCTATTGACTTGCATAACAATCTACAGGAATGCATGTATTCACCAACAGGCACCCAAATTGAAAAATTCATTAAAAATCATGAATCCAGAGTATCATCACCTAGTAAACAGTTTTGTTTAACTCCCTCCCAAGCTCTCTTTATATCAAGTTTCAGAACAATCTGAATCAAACAGGAAAAAATTGCAAAGCCATTTGTTGAACAAACTCAGGTTTGGGGGTCCCCAGCAAAAAAATTGAACCACAAAAATTAATAAAAATTGAACAAGAAAGCTGCGTGAACAGCCCATGCTTAGCTGACCTAGACAATCATCACACTTGCAGCTCTGTGAACTTGGGAAAGGATCAAGGTCACCCATGTTCTGAGTAAGTCTGACCTTAATAGAAGAACACTAACATCAAGGTCCCAGTTCCAGTAGTTCTCAAGTTATAGTGAAGAGTAAAATTCATGTATGTTACACTGTGTCCCAGAAATGAGGTAAAGGTCACTCATGTACTGTCTAAGCATGACCTTCATAGAGAAACATTAATATGTGCAACATCAAGGTCCTAACTCAAAACAGATCTCAGGTTATCAAGTGAACAGTAAATTTTGTGTCAGTTGTCTTGTGACCTTGGGAATGAGGTCAAGGTCCAAACATCACTGGAGCATGACCATTTGCACAAAATACGTAGACATTCATAAAAGGTACATCGGTACCAAGTTTGGCACAAATGTGGCCAAAATTATTTAAGTTATAACCATTACTAGAAATTCCCATGTTAAACTTTCCTGTAAAAACTTTTTTTTTAAATTTTTCGAAAAAATCATAAAAAATCCAAAAATCACTGGATCGTGACCATTTGGCCAAACTTGGTAGAGACCCACCTCAGGTACATTGTCACCAAGTTTGAAGTGAATCTGACTCACAGTTTCTTTAGAGAAGTCCAAAATGTGAATCACCATTCGAATGCATAAGAATGCCCACTGACTTGCAAAGTAAGTAATAGAAAAGGTGCATCTACCGATAAATACCCGAATTGAAAAAAATCGTTAAAAATCAGGAATCCACAGCAATGCTACCTAGTGAACATCTTTGTTTGACCCTTTCACAAGGAACATATTCACAAAGTTTCAAATTAATCTGAGTAATGGATCTAGAGAAGTTACAAGTATCATAAAAGAATTGAAAAAAATTGCAGCACCACCTGGCGAAAAAATTAAAGAACTAGGAGTCCCTAGGCGTGTTCTTATATAATGTTAAAGCAATAATGTGAGCGGTTGTGGAGAAGAAGATTTTGTAAGATTTGTCAAAAAAAAAAAAAACCAAAAACTCATTAAAACTAAAAAATCACTGGAGCGTGACCATTTGAACAAACCTGGTAGAAACCTATCCAAGGTACATTGCCATCAAGTTTGAAGTCAATCTGGATGACGGTTTTGGAGAAGAAGTAAAAAATGTGAATAAGCATTAGAATGCCCATTGACTTACATAGTAATCAATAGGAAAGCTGCATTGACTCATAAGTACCCGAATTGAAAAAATTGTTAAAAATCAGGAATCCACAGCAGTGCCACCTAGTGAACAACTTGTTTAACCCTTCCACAAGGAATATATCCACCAAGTTTCAGCTTAATCTGAGTGACGGTTCTGGAGAAGAAGTCAAAAATAGCAAAAACTCACAAAAAATCATAAAAAATTTAGGAAAAAATTGCAGTGCCACCTGGTGAATAAATTAAGAACTATGAGTCCCTGGGAGTGTCCCTGTGAGATATCAAGGCAATTGGGTGATTGGTTTCAGAGAAGATTTTTTAAGATTGGTCTCCAAAAAGAACAAAAAAAAATCATAAAAAAAAAAAAAAAAAGAAAAAAGAGGGCTGTGTGAACAGCCCATGCTCAGCTGATCTTGACATTCATCACACTTGCAGCTCTAGGAACTTGGGAAAGGATCAAGGTCACCCATGTTCTGAGTAAGTCTGACCACTATAAAAGAACACTAACATGTGCAACATCAAGGTTCAAGTAGTTCTCAAGTTATAATGAAGAGTAAACTTCATGTGTGTTGCACTGTGACCCCAGAAATGAGGTCAAAGTCATTCATGTACTGTCTGAGCATGACCTTCATACAAAAACATTAACATGGGCAACATCACAGTACTAACTCAAAACAGATCTCAAGTTATCAAGTAAACAGTAAATTTTGTGTCAGTTGTCCTGTGAATTAGCACTAGAATACCCATTGACTTCCATAGTAATCAATAGGAAAGCTGCATTGATTGATAAGTACCCGAGTTGAAAATACTTAAGGTAGCGGCGGGGATTGAGCCTCGCGCAGCTGTCCCGCGACTTTGACGTTGCATAGATGAACTATGTTTCACATTTCACCCACAAAACCATACATTTTATTAATTGTTCAGACATCTAGATTTGTTAGAAAAAAAGATTCATATCGATACGATAGTTTTCAAGGGTTTTATACGCCCGTTTACAAGAGGGTATCAAATTTGACATTTTGTCAGCATTTCTTTAAAAATAATCGATGCAAAAGTGTATTACCTATGTAAAATTAAAGTATAGACCAATATGCAGGAACCGTATTTTTTGTTTACAAATAAAATACATAATAACAGAATTATCGAATTCTTTGATCATCATTTTAAACTTCAGCAGTTACTTCATTTTGTGGACTACAAAAGTCTTGGAGGGGGACATCTGACGGAAAAACAAAAAAAAACGGTTCCCAGATAATATATTTATCTTTCAAAAGACGATTATTTGAAGCAGATCGATCAATTAGCTTTTTATTGACGCTGTCCACAAAATTGATTCATAAGCACAAAATTTCATTCCGAGAAATCGCCGTTGAAAGATTTGAGGCCCTTCTTTCGCACATTGTTGGCCATAATGACAATACAGCTTTCCAAATTCGGCCCGTTTTGGTCCCAGTACTTCGAAGAAATGTCAATCAACATCTTTGATGTGTAGTTTCCAGCATACAATGATGTTTATTGGCTTAAAAAAGCAGTTTTTTACCCGAATGACATCAAATGCAGCCACACTTGAAAGCTTGTCACTCGGGTTTCCACGTGAATGGGACAGCTTCAAAGGGGGATTCGAAAGCGGATTAGCCACGTGACCCGAAGGTGCCATCACCTTGACCCTAGCAACATTGTTTGCATATGGCGCCGCTTGAACAAACGGGTTGCAGTTTCACAGCTTGCTCTACTCAGAAGGAGCCCGGTAGGCAGGAGTTGCTCACTCACTTCTCATCACCTTGGATCAAAGAACAACATGGCTTTATTAACGGCATGGATGGGACATTCGCCATTCAGTGTCTTGGACTACTTGCGACCTTACCGAAAAGAAAGTTGGAAAAATCGACATGCCACGATCACGGAAGAAAAGGAAGCAGATGGATGACAATGTGAAAAGAAGTGTTGACGACCAGGAATATGGATAGGACTGAGTCCGAGGGTAAATCGGACTTCAGCACAGTCACCGACTTCAATGTAGCTTATAAATGCTAGATAGGCGGTCAACATGAATGATCGTGACGTAACATTTAAGACAATAGTCCTGTTATTGATAAACAAACACTCCCAGGATAAATTATACTTCAAAGAAGAAACAAAACAAAAAACAAAAACAAAAAAAAACAAAAAAACAAAAAAAAACAAAGCGAATGTTTCATATGTGTTGAGAATCAATTAGTTTCAACGTTGTATTGGTGATGAAACTGTATTGCTAGATTGAAAAACCTAATCCATTGATTTGCTGAAGTAGTCTTTGATCAGACCCTGACGGTTACATAGATCAATATTAGTTATAATGCACCAGACCACGCTCAGATGTAAGGTGATGACGCTACCCTTCGTGCGCAAGGGTAAAACTTTCTTGCCTACTAAGACGGACTGTGTTTGCTTGCCTGGCGACATGCACTTCAAGCGCAATTTAATAATTACACAGAGCGAGTCTGTCTGGCAGTCAAGAAAGTTTCCAATTCCCACAAAATTGAGAAAGGGATGGGCATCGCGAGGCAGTGTGTTCTTCGTGGCCTTGGCTTTTTTTGTTTTTTTTTTGTTTTTTTTGTTTTTGTTTTGTTTTGTTGTTTTTGTTCTTGCCGGGAGCACAATAGAATACGCCAAGCCTATTTCATTGGTTCCTCCACATATTAGCGCCTTCCTTGTGATAAAGAATGCCATTCACTTTGCCACGTTTTTCTCGCGTATTGCCATTCGAAACCTTGCCACTCATGTAACATATTTTTTATTTTGTGGAGATAACTAGCCCACTGAAAGATAGTTGGCTCACCCTTGAACTGCAATAAACTGATCGAGACACAAAACCGAAACTTCCTGATGGGTGGGTGCGGGCGAGTGGTATCGGAACATGCCGCGCACAGTGAGACAAAATACTTTTATGTGACCGATCAACCAGCTAAAAGCAGAGTGCAGAGTCGCTTTTCGCAGTCATTTAACAGTAATCTGATTATTTTATCCCCCTGATGGTCAAATTTTTAAAGCTTTTTTTTCTGTCCCCTCGCTCAGTGTACTTCGAAACACCCCCGTATGAAGTGGGCAAGTCCGTGCACGTGCAATGTGCCAGTCTTCCAGTTCCACAAAATGGGACAGCGCTACAGACGATACCAGTTTTAGTGGAGGCGTGTACTTCATATACATTTACTTCAAGGTTAACATTTAATGCTATTCACCGTTTCACATTCAGGTAAACGGACATATAATTATTGAAGGCAGATATAATTATTTACGCTGAATCGAATCCCCGCTTTTATAGTTTGCGGCATATCTATAGCCAAGTGGTCCAGTGTTAGGATTCCTCGATCGTCATGCGTATTTTTTGCCAGTAAACATTAAAAGCAAATTGGTCTTGGATAGGGCAAGACTGTAGAAAGGGTTGTAAGCCTTTATGATGTATACAATGCCATGATTCTTAGTAACGATTTACGCATAGGTTGAAATCGCCTTCATTGAAAACACACTGAGGCTCACGTCCATCGCCAGGTGCCGTTTTGACAATCGTCACCTTTTATCGTCCCTTACTTTTTAATTTTTTTTTATCACACCGAGAAGGAAAACATGAGCCCATCGATTTAATTATCTACATGGCCATTTGGTCACCACAACAAACCCATTAATCTGTCCTAATCTTGTCAAGCAGTTTATACAAGAATTGGTAGGAGCGCACCTCAAAATGTCACAGTTGGTCGCTTGTCGTTGCTACGGTCCTGGATTGTGGAAAGCAGCCGACTGCTATCCAAACTTTGGCGGACTAATTAGCATACATTTGTAAACAGACATGCTCATGCTGCAGCCGGCTAAAACATGGTCATGTTTTTTCCCTTTTTTATCACATAAATTTTGCTTTTTTAGTATTCATGTTTGGTGACAAGAAAGTTAAAGTGCCAAACTTTACGGAAATGGAAAAAACTCATTTTCTGTCGGGTCACGATTTTGCCGTTATAGCTCAATCCCCGCCGCTACCTTAAAAATCAGGAATCTAAAGCAGTGCCACCTAGTAAACAACTTTGTTTGACCCTTCCACAAGAACATATCCATCACATTTCACTTTAATCTGAGTGACAGTTCTGAGAACAAGTGAAAAATAACAAAACCATATAAAAAATTCATAAAAAAAAATTAGAAAAAATTGCAGTGCCACCTGGTGAACAAATTGGGAACTATGTGTCCCTGGGAGTGTTTATGAACGATATCAAAACAACTGGGTGAGCAGTTTCACAGGTGAAGAGTTTTTAAGGTTTGCCCCCCAAAAACGAAAAAAAATCATAAAATTCCAAAAATCAATCCAGCGTGAGCATTTGAACAAACTTGGTAGAGATCCACCCAAGGCACATCCCCACCTAGTTTGAAGTAAATCTGGCCAAAATTATTTAAGTTATAACCATTACAAGAAATTCCCATGTTAAAACTTTTGTAAAGATTTTTGAAAAAAAAAATCATAAAAAAACCAAAATTCATTGGAACATGACCATTGGAACAAACTTGGTAGACACCCACCCAAGGTACATCCCCACCAAGTTTGAAGTTAATCTGCATGACGGTTTTGGAGAAGAAGTCGCAAATGTGAATTAGCACTAGAATACTCATTGACTTCCATAGTAATCAATAGGAAAGCTGCATTAACCGATAAGTACCCGAATGGAAAAAATCGTTAAAGATCAGGAATCTGCAGCATTCTCACATAGTGAACAACTTTGTTTGACCCTTCTACGAGGAACATATAAACCATGTTTCAGCTTAATCTGAGTAACGGTTCTGGAGAAGAAGTCGAAAATAGCTACAACACACAAAACTTCATAAAAAATTAGTAAAAAATTGCAGCGCCACCTGGTCAACAAATTAAGAACACAGCGTCCCTAGGTGTCTTCTCGTGTGATATCAGAGTGATTGAGTAAGCGCTTTTGGAGAAAACGATTTTTTAAGATTTGTCCAAAAAAAGAACAAAAAAATTCATTAAAAATCCAAAAATCACTGGAGCATGACCATTTGAACAAACCTGGTAGACACCCACACAAGGTACATCCCCACCAAGTTTGAAGTTAATCTGGATGACGGTTTTGGAGAAAAAGTTGAAAATGTGAATAAGCATTAGAATGTCCATTGACTTCAATAGTAATCAATAGGAAAGCAGCATTGACGGATAAGTACCCGAATGGAAAAAATCATTAAAAATCAGGAATCTGCAGCATTCTCACATAGTGAACAACTTTGTTTGACCCTTCTACAAGGAACATATCCACAATGTTTCAGCTTAATCTGAGTGACAGTTCTGGAGAAGAAGTCGAAAATAGCTATAAGACACAAAAATTCACAAAAAAATAGATAAAAATTGCAGCGCCACCTGGTGAACAAATTAAGAACTAGGTGTCCCAGGGAGTGTTTCTGTGTGATATCAAAGTAATTGGGTGAGCGGTTTCAGAGAAGAAGATTTTTTAAGATTTGCCCAAAAAAGAACAAAAAAAATCATTAAAAATCCAAAAATCAATGGACCGTGACCATTTGAACAAACTTGGTAGAGACCCACCCAAGGCACATCCCCACCAAGTTTGAAGTGGATCTGGCTGACGGTTTCAGAGAAGAAGTCGAAAATGTAAATTGTTGACAGACGGACGGACGGACAACGGACGACGGACGGAGGACCATAAGATAAGCTCAGCTGACTGACAAGTCAGCTGAGCTAAAAAAGAAAAAATCAATGGAGTGTGATCACTTAAACAAACTAGGTAGAGACCCACCCAAGGCACCTCCCCAGCAAGTTTAAAGTGAAACTGGCTGACGGTTTTGGAGAAGAAGTCAAAAATGTGAATTGTGGATGGACGAAGGACAACAGACTCTCACAAAAGCCTATTATTTTAATCTGTACATATTTTGATGATTGTTACATTTCAGGTATTTTTGTACATATTTTCAAGGTTTTACATTTCAGGTATTTCCTTAAGTTTTACTTCCATCACTTGCACAGCTCTAATAAACCTTATGTTAAAATAATGTTTCAAGGTGAGTGGGGGTTTTTTTGCATGGTTTTATGCCATTTGCAAAATATATAACATAAAACAACAGCAAAATTGAAAGACTTTACATTACCATGTAAAATTTTCTGTAAGAAAAATTTCATAAAAACCTGAACTGTATTTCCACAGTTTTAAAATCAATTGTTTTCTTACTTATATTTCACATTGAAATTATTTTTGTATCATGTTTTGTGTATTCAGTCCAAGACTTGGTAAACATAACAACCTATAAACATGACAACCTACTGTTGCATACCCACAACAGCCTGATGCTGAACAATATAAGAGTATGTATCATTCAATCCGCCTTTTTACTTCTGAGGATGTCATGGTATTGCATAAATTGGCTGCTTTTATATACAGAGCTATGGAAATGAGAAAAGGAATTTTAAATTGAGTTACGTATTCTCCGAGTAGCACCTTAACCATACATGTATGTGCTGTTTGCCTGTCGCTCACTGTTATAGTGAATGACATGGGGGGGGGGGGGGCAGTGAATGGGTACATTATATATCCCTATACTAGGTTTTTCTTGGATGTTAAATTTTTGGTTGGTGCTGAAGTTATTAATAACTTCCTCCATCTCTTTATTTAATAATTGTAAATTGATTATGTGCTCAGGTATATTGCTGTAGAATTTATTTTTTATATCGTAGATATGTTGGATATCCTGCTCTTACTGGGTTATTTATTTGTTGTATCGATGAGTATGAAGCTTAATTGACTTAAATGTTATGTACATGTTTGTATGTTTTGTACAAGGGCCAGGAGGTGTATTGCTGAATGAACAATTGTATTGTTGTTGGCTGAACTCTATTAACATCATGCCACCAAACCACCACAAAGTTGCCCACCAACTATCTGTGGTCTTTATAACAAATTTTAGAACAGCAGAGATGGTGCATGTTAAATATATCTCATGGTGTCAGCTTGAAACTATGAGTTGATATGAATTCCTGTTGCTGCCATGTGCTGGGCTGGAACAGTGACTTTCCAATACACATGTATCACACAATACATCCAGACAAGCACCTTCCTACAAAATTAACCCTTTCAGTGCCACATTTTCGACTGGCACATGTATTGCACAATACATCCAGACAAGCACCTTCCTACAAAATTAACCCTTTCAGTGCCAAATTTTAGACTGAGTCAACAGCTTTTCTCGGCGTGCATTGGGCACATGGCTGAGGAAAGCTGTTGACCTGGGATATTCTCTCTGGAGCTATAGGCATACTGGTACTTGAATGAAAGGTCTTTTTACGAGGAATACGAATATGAATCCTTATGATTATTCAGACTTGTCTGACTTAAGTAGATCGACTTGAGACGTGATTGGCACTGACAGAGTTACCAAAATGTTTAGCACTGATGAGAGGTCAAGATGCGTAAGTCACCTGGAGTCAGAGCGTAGCCGTGGTGTAGGGGGGCAGTGTGGTCCTGGACGGCCTGGACGCCCGCACTCACACGACGGGTCTCTGTAGCCTGCTGCTCTGGTGGCCCATCCTCATCCTGAAATGTCAAATCATGGCTTACTGTATTTACAGTCTCAAATGTGCTTGGCCGAGCATTTCAACTTGGTCTCCATTCCAACCAGACTGTCACTTTTACTAATCCTAAGTAGTAGGCTGCACAAAACACATTTCCTTCACTTGTCACCTTAACGCAGCTTTATGCTGTCATCATTTGGTCTGTACAAACTAAACTGTAAGCACAAATAGCTGAAAAAATGGGTTGCTTGGTTCACTTGATAATATAAGATATTCATAGATCTGAAGCAGCAACGCTGAGCTCAAAGGCCACTGATTTCTGTGTTTTCTCACTATTTCTGTGCTTTCTTATTGATTTCTGTGTTCTCTAACTGATTTCTGTGTTTTCTCACTGATTTCCATTTTCTCACATTTTTCTCCTGGTGAACTTACAGTTTTACATACATTTCAATGTGCAAACAAGTGTCTTCTTGATGATGCAACTGTCCGCAAGCTATTAGTGTTTCTGAGAGGTTGCAAATATCAAACTAAATTCACGATGAAGGAAACAAGGAACATTGATTAAACAAGAGGGCTGTGTGAACAGCCCGAGCCTCAGCTGATCTTGACATTCATCACACTTGCAGCTCTATGAACTTGGGAAAGGATCAAGGACACCATGTTCTGAGTACGTCTGACATTTATAGAAGAACAGTTACATGTGCAACATCAAAGTTCAAGTAGTTCTCAAGTTATAATGAAGAGTAAAATTCATGTATGTTGCACTGTGACCCCACAAACGAGGTACCCATGTTAAACTTTCCTATTAAAACTTTTGTAGAGATTTTTGAAAAAAAAAAATCATTAAAAAATCCAACATTCATTTGAACATGACCATTGGAACAAACCTGGTAGACACCCACCCAAGGTACATTGCCACCAAGTTTGAAGTAAATCTGGATGACGGTTTTGGAGAAGAAGTCAAAAATGTAAATTAGCATTAGAATGCCCATTGACTTATATGGTAATCAATAGGAAAGGTGCATTTAACCCAAAGGAGCCGAATTGAAAAAATCATTAAAAATCAGGAATCCGGAGCATTCCCACATAGTGAACAACTTTGTTTGGCCCTTCCATAAGGAACATATATCCACCACGTGTAAGCTTAATCTGAGTGACGGTTCTGGTGAACTGGAAAATAGCTACAACACACAAAAATTCATAAAAAATTAGAAAAAAACTGCAGCGCCACCTGGTGAACAAATTAACAACAAGGAGTCCCTAGGTGTCTTCCTGTGTGATATCAAAGCAATTGGGTAAGCAGTTTCGGAGAAGAAGATTTTTTAAGATTTGTCCAAAAAAAAGAACAAAAAAATTCATTAAAAATTCAAAAATCACTGGAGCATGAACATTTGAACAAAATTGGTAGAAACCCACTCAAGGTACATTGCCACCAAGTTTGAAGTTAATCTGGATTACGGTTTTGGAGAAGAAGTCGACAATGTGAATTAGCATTAGAATGCCCATTGACTTCCATAGTAATCAATAGGAAAGCTGCATTGACCAACAAGTACCAGAATTGAAAAAATCGTTAAAAATCAGGAATTCGCAGCATTCCCACATAGTGAACAACTTTGTTTGGCCCTTCCATAAGGAACATATATCCACCACGTGTAAGCTTAATCTGAGTGACGGTTCTGGTGAACTGGAAAATAGCTACAACACACAAAAATTCATAAAAAATTAGAAAAAAACTGCAGCGCCACCTGGTGAACAAATTAACAACAAGGAGCCCCTAGGTGTCTTCCTGTGTGATATCAAAGCAATTGGGTAAGCAGTTTCGGAGAAGAAGATTTTTTAAGATTTGTCCAAAAAAAAGAACAAAAAAATTCATTAAAAATTCAAAAATCACTGGAGCATGAACATTTGAATAAAATTGGTAGAAACCCACTCAAGGTACATTGCCACCAAGTTTGAAGTTAATCTGGATTACGGTTTTGGAGAAGAAGTCGACAATGTGAATTAGCATTAGAATGCCCATTGACTTCCATAGTAATCAATAGGAAAGCTGCATTGACCAACAAGTACCAGAATTGAAAAAATCGTTAAAAATCAGGAATCCGCAGCATTCCCACATAGTGAACAACTTTGTTGGACCCTTCTACAAGGAACATATCCACCATGTTTCAGCTTAATCTCAGTGATGGTTCTGGTGAAGAAGTCGAAAATAGCTATAACACACAAAAATTCATAAAAAATTTAGAAAAAATTGCAGCGCCACCTGGTGAACAAATTAAGAACTAGGAGTCCCAGGGAGTGTTCCTGTGTAATATCAAAGCAATTGGGTGAGTGGTTTTGGAGAAGAAGATTTTTTAAGATTTACCCAAAAAAGAACAAAAAAATTCATTAAAAATCCAAAAATCACTGGACCGTGACCATTTGAACAAACTTGGTAGAGACCTACCCAAGGCACATCTCCACCAAGTTTGAAGTGGATCTAGCTGACAGTTTTTGAGAAGAAGTCGAAAATGTGAATTGTGGACGACGGACGGACGGACGACGGACGACGGACCCTCACAAAACCTCAGCTGACTGACAAGTCAGCTGAGGTAAAAATGACTTTTGGTTGAAATTGCAGATTTTCCATCTGTGATTGACAAGTGTAACTTTTGACACCCATTAAAGCCGGAACAGTCACATTCAAAAAATAGCCTCTAAAATTTCTGAATCAGCATCATAACAGCTTACTTCTTCTGCCCTTTAACTACAGTCTCCTTGCATTCGGTCACTAATTGGAAAGACTAGTAAAAATTCAAAAGAAAGTTGTTTGTATTATAAATGATAGTAATTATAATGCGTGTACAAAACCTATTTTTAGATCCGAAAATTTTAGTTTAAATTACAAGATCTACATACATTTCACATTTTAAAATTCTATTTTTACCCTTTCCTGGTCAGAATAAGACAGTCAATAGCTTTCCTGGTCCAGGTTGGGTGCATTGCCTCAATCCTGGTCCAAGGAAAGCTGTTGACCTGGGACATGCCATCTTGATAGGTCTTACTGAAAATTCTCTACAAAAACAATTCTGTTGGCATGAATATCTGTCTAAGAGCATATTTTATCCACCTGGGAAGATTCTCCACATCTTTGCAATATCAAGGATATAGTTTTATATATGTAAGAGAAGAAATAAAGATACGAGGCAGACTTAGCTGGTCACTTTGACTATGTGCAGAGCTTGACCTTTTCCACCTTAAAACAGATGACAATTTGCATTTGGGTGCTTTTGGGCGATTTGGACAGGAAAGGGTGAAACATGAAAATGACCAGCTTCCTGCTTACTTTGCCAAATTCCAGTCACACCAACCTCCAAGTAAATGAACATGGCACCCAAAGAAAGGGATTATTTGTAACACGTTCTCAACATGGTTTTGCACTAAAATATTCAAGAATTGAAAATGAAGATTTTAAAAATGGAAATCTGACATGCATACATATTCATGAACAAAAAGCTTCATCAATTTTTTCAACTTTAACATCAGCATTTCATAGCTACTGAGCAGCCACAACATCAAGATACCAGATTCGTTGAGCAGCCACATCAACATATTGTACCTACTGAACTTCCACAACATCAAGATACCATATCTACAGAGGAGCCACAACATCAAGATACCATATCTACAGAGGAGCCACAACATCAAGATATTGTATCTACTGAGCAGCCACAAAATCAAGATATTGTATCTACTGAGCAGCCACAACATCAAGATATTGTATTTACTGAACAGCCACAACATCAAGATATTGTATTTACTGAGCAGCCACAACATCAAGATATTGTATCTACTGAGCAGCCACAACATCAAGATATTGTATCTACTGAGCAGCCACAATATTAAGCAGCAAACACAGAGCAGCAGCTTACCGCTTGTACCGGCGTCTCCGACTGATCTGATGACTCTGGTACTTTGGCTTCCCTTTGCTTCAAGTCTCCAGTCTTTTTCTTCCGTCTCTTTTGCCTAACAAGTAGACGACAGTAAACAGACTGATATTTGTCTTATATATCCAAGTGCAAGTCAAACAAAATGCTATTTGGGGCTCCTCTCACTCTGATGTGGAAATGTTAAGATCCGTTGGAGGTGCACAGAGTCATCCAAACTATTGAGCAACATTAGTCATTGACTTGACTTCAAAGCCTGCTTCTGTACATAGCATATTAACAAAGGCATATTGTGGGGCATGCTATTATCCTCAAATGGCCCACATCTGAGCAAAACACTGAAGCATTCATGGCAGTACTTAGGTTGCAGTGTAAACAAACATTTCCAAAACATTTGCACTGGGTCTTGCTTGATGTCTCTCTGGATTCGGTGACATTCACAGCAGCCATGCTACTTCACTGCATCAGGCACGAGCATCTGTTTGCTCCAAGCTCATTACACATCTATCAGCCCACACACACCAGGGTGCAGGCAGTTTAGTTAAACAGTAACATAAAAACTGTAGAATGTTTACAAAGTATCAAATACCAGCTTCTGAAGCAAACGCCTTTTTCCTGTAGCACAGTGCAGTTTTAAAGACAGTATCTAGCACTATGCAGTAAACAACTATTCATCTATGTTAATTTGCAGCCAAGGCTTTCACAATACTGCTGTACCAGGTATATCCCACACAAAATTCATAATGCATCTGTTGGAATTCCTAACACATTGTCAATACATCACTACCCAGCTGACACCCAGCCACTCATAATCCCTGTACTTGGTGACCACATTTGATGCGAGTTGCAGTCACCATGGTGATGGGTTCAATGCTACTTTGTGTGGTTGCCTGGCAACGTTGTGTGTAAGAACTTGAACATTTCCAAGGTTGAATATGGGGATGATGTATATATCCTATGATCCAAAGGACCAATGCAGTGGCATCTCCAAGTGGACCCTCACTGGGTTTCAGTCTTTGCTGTATATTTTTATTGCTATCATAAACCTTTCAACTCTAAACATGTAAGTACAGTTGTGCATGTACACTGTACATATATAAGTACAGTTTGTACATGTAAAGTGTAAACATGTTAATACAGTTGTAAATATGTAATTGTACTTGTAAAACTGTAAACATGTAAGTACAACTGTACACCTAAAACTTTAAATATGTAGGTATTGTTGTCATGTGAACTGAAATTTTGTAAAACAACCCTTGGCTGTCAACACTGACAAAATAAATTTTCAATTGCAAAAACATTAATTTTCCTACATGCAACTTTCACTCAGGCATTTCTTGTTAAATTTCATTTCCATTTCTTTTCCTTTTCTTTTTTTTTTCTGTATTATTCATAAAAAATGAACGGTTTACATTTTTCCACAAACTGCAGATATAGGGATGAATTGGAAATACAGTGGCTACCCTCTTATAAGTGACCCCCTCCATAAGAGGTCACCCCCTCCACAGGGGCCACTTCTCCCTACTCTGATGCTTTCCATGTTGACATTCATTGAGAGACTACCCGCCTGTGATCACTTTAGAACCTGCCATAGGGGTGGTCTCTGAAAGGAAGGGCTATTGTATATGACAAACAACAGAGAAGGAATCAAATCAGGAAACAAATCACACATGACAGCACGGAGTGTTTTCATTGCTTTGTTTGGTGCTACAATGAGGGTATAATTTACAGACATATGGAACTTATTCCATGTTATGCCTAGGATAAAATAAAAAGAACAACATACACATATAGCCAAAATATCAACATTGATCACTGAATCACACCCTGTTTGTATGACAGCCTCAGCCTTGTATTTACAAGTTGACAATCTAAAGCATATCCAAATAGAGAGGTATTTGCTATATGCAACTACCCTGATGACCATCAAAATGTGGTCTGATACAGTGGCCCCTCCTTTGAGACCACCCCTTAGGTCAGGTCCTGCAGTGGTCCCTCATTTGTGACCACCCCTCAGGTCCTACAGTGGCCCTTCCTTTGAGAATACCCCTTGTGTCAGGTCCCACAGTGGTCCCTCCTTTGAGACCCCCCATAGCATAGTTCCTTTACTAGTGGTCACTCCTTTGAGACCATCCCTCAGGACAGGTGCTACACTAGTGGTCACTCATTTGAGATCACCCCTTAGGGCAGCTCCTACAGTGGTCACTCCTTTAAGACCACCCCTTAGGACAGATCCTTTACTAGTGGTCTCTCCTTTAAGACCACCCCTCAGTGTTGCCAACCTGCCACGCTTGAATTCCAAGAGGCGGAGAGTAAAATTCAGGGAGATTGATAAATCAATAAGAAATATAGAAGGAAAATATTGATGAAATTCAGGGAGGTGGCTAAAAATTGCCAAAAATCCATAATTTTTCAAGAATTTTAAGCATAAAATTCAGGGAGTCTCTCGGGTAATCTGGGAGTGTTGGCAACACTGGGTCCTACACTAGTGGTCACTCCTTTGATATTTCCCCATTAGTTCAGGTCCTACAGTGGTCACTCCTTTAAGACCACCCCTTAGAGCAAGTTTTACACTAGTGGTCCCTCCTTAAGACCACCCCTTAGGACAGGTCCTTTACTAGTGGTCACTCCTTTCAGACCACCCTTTAGGTTAGGTCCTACAGTGGTACCTCCTTTAAGACCATCCCTTTGGACAAGTCCTACACTAGTGGTCCCTCCTTTGAGACCACCCCTTAGGACAGGTCCTACAGTGGTTACTCTTTTGAAACCACCCCTTAGGACAGGTCCTACAGCAGTTACTCTTTTGATAGCACCATTTAGGACAGGTCCTATATGGTTCTTCTTTTGAAACCACCATTCAGGACAGGTCTAACGTGGTCTCTTTTGAAACCACCCCTTAGGACAGGTCCTACAGTGGTCACTCCTTTGAAACCACCCCTTAGGACCGGTCCTACAGTGGTCACTCTTTTGAAACCACCCCTTGGATCAGGTCCTACAGTGGTCCCTCCTTTCAGACCACCCCATAGCACAGGTCCTTTTCTAGTTGTCACACCTTTCAGACCACCCCTTAGGCCAGTCCTACACATGTGGTCATTCCTTTGAGATCAACCCTAAGGTTAGGTCCTACAGTGGTCACAGCTTTAAGACCACCCCTCAGGACAGGTCCTTTACTAGCAGTCACTCCTTTGAGACCACCCCTTAGGTTAGGTCCTATAGTGGTCACTCCTTTAAGACCGTTGCTTAGGACAGCCTTACACTAGTGGTCATTCCTTTGAAACCACCCTTTAGGTTAGGTCCTATAGTGGTCACTCCTTTAAGACCATTGCTTAGGACAAGCCGTACACTAGTGGTCCCTGCTTTGAGACCACCCCTTGGGACAGGTCCTAAAGTGGTCACTCCTTCAACACCACCCCTTAGGATAGATCCTACAGTGGTTACTCTTTGAAACCACCCCTTAGGACAGGTCCTACAGTGGTCTTTTGGGGGGGGGGGGAGAGAGAGAGAGAGAGAGAGAGAGAGAGAGAGAGAGAGAGAGAGAGAGAGAGAGAGAGAGAGAGAGAGAGAGAGAGAGAGAGAGAGAGAGAGAGAGAGAGAGAGAGAGAGAGAGAGAGAGAGAGAGAGAGAGAGAGAGAGAGAGAGAGAGAGAGTGAGAGAGAGAGATGAGAGAGAGAGAGAGAGAGAGAGAGAGAGAGTCACACAGGTACACAGGGGAAGGCGGTCTGGGAACATGCTCTCCCAGGAAAAATTTGAAATTTGCACTTCATTTTCTGCATTTTGAACCATTTTGGGCACCATCGTAGACATATTCTGCACGTATATGGTATAACAACACCGCAAAACAGTACAAACTTTATAGCCACCGATGGAATAATGCTACTTTTTTAAAATTTTATAAAAAGCGGGGAGTCATTTTATAAAAAGAGGGAGAGTGGGAGACTGTTGAAAAAGTACGAAAAAGTGGGAGATCTCCTGCCAAGGCGGGAGACTTGGAGGCTCTGTTTTGCTGTATGCATGTATATATGTACAGTGGTCCCTGTCTTGAGAGACCCCTCCAATGAGAGACTGCATATCTCTTTAAGACCGCTCTCTCAGAACACTGTGCTGTCTTTTCCATGTTATCATACCTCTAATGAGACCACCTGTTTTGAGAGACCACATTTTGACCTGCCCTAGGGGTGGTCTCTCAAGACAAGGACCACTGTATGCCCAATTGGCAGAAAGACAAGCACATGACTATGCCTGTTCCTGAGGTAAACAGCACAAGGCCCAAGGAGGTCAAATAACTGCTGAAATTTAGTAGGTAACTCATTTATCATCATTGTATACATACAATAATGTAGCTAGATTACATGTCACATCTGTATACACGCAATATAGCAGGTATATCACATTATCACTGTCTTCATTAAATTACAGTGGTTATAATACATTTATCATCACTGTATACATACAATATAGTGGGCATGTCACATTATCACTGTATATACTCTCCACTTTTGGTATCCCTCATTTTTTATACAAAATACGTGTCAGACTATTTTCATTGCATTACTAGCATGTTTAAAACAGGAATTCCCTTTTGCTGATTGTTTTGTCT